>VDFB02088552.1:0-34451 GCA_007258455.2 Sequoia sempervirens | reverse complement strand
TCCTCTGAAAAATCTCCATGATTTGATCTTTAAAAACTCTGTCTCGATCATTGAAATGACCGTCTGCAATATGAAATGCCGTCGTGAGATGCTCCTCCATCGTGAAAATCTTCATTTTGAGTCTCTTCTTCAGGTTCTGATCAATATAACTGACTTTGACTGATAAATATTGACAAAAACTCCATGCTTGACATTGCCCAAAACGGTATTTTACAACATTTTAGCGAGGTTTAGACTTTAAAATACAAAATGCCTTAATGAAGCAAAAAATTTGGTTTGGGTACAACATGATTTCATTAGAGCAATTTCATACAAAATTTTCCTTTGTGCTAAATGTTTGCAAATAAGTGTTTGGAGTAGAATGATTTATCTATACGGGTTTTACAGGTTGCCAAAGGTGCTGGTACAAAGTTATTTAATTTACAGGCAAATAATAAATTTGTAAGTGTGAAAAGATATGTGAAATTATTGTGACGTTTGTGCAAATGGAGAAGCTGAAATAATTTGTGCAGTGTGAGTGAAGAAAGAGTCATTTTTCAAGGTGTTGTGTGTGCTGTGGTAAGAAACTAAGGTAAGAAACTAAATTAAATTAAAATATTACTTTTTTGCTGAGATAACCCAACCGCTCCCCCATAAAGGAGCCGTACCACTCTAAAAGTCTAAAGAAGGGTCCATTGTAATTATTGAAGGTTTGGAAGCCAAATTTGATGCCAACATGGCTGTGAAAGGTCAGCCCAAGCCTAGTTGCTGCCTTATAGAGGCATATTGATTACTATCTCTGCCCTTTTTGGATGGAGTTGCAGCTAATATGGGACTGCCGTACATCTTTGAGGAGAGGTTTGGAATATTTGAGTCTGCTGTTTGTATGGTTTGAGGCCTACAAAAAAGGTCAGAAAATTATCTATCTGCAATTCCTTAATATTATAAGCTCTGTAGGCTGTTGTTATATTTATCAGTTAGCTACAACAGTATATGTATATTTCAGAAATTATTTATGGCACAATATTTTTAGTCAATTAATAAAATAATGTGACATCAGCATTTGATATAGAAGCATGAGAATTATTATGTTTATGATTCGTGATTCAATAATATTGAAATGATCTTTCAATCCTATTGTAAGCAAACTGTTTGACGAAATGACTGGGTATAAAACCCTATGAAATTGCAAAAATTTAGAAAATATTCCATTTGGGATATTACACTCAACCATAGCAAAATTCTTTTCCAGATCAGAGAGAAATGCATAATGGAGAATACAATAATCCTCTGCACTTTTAACTAAACAATTTAAATCCCTCTCAAACAGAAGTTACATTCCAGTTGATAACACTTAGAACTCAGGATCTCCTTGTGCAAGATAAAGAAAATGAAGTCCGGAGCTTGGACATCAAAGACACTGAAGGCCTCTTATAATTCCCTCACAAACACACCTCTCCCACAAAGCAAATAGCTAGAATCCACAATCACAAAAACTCACTCAACAACACTCTCACAATCATGTGCAAGCACAGTGAATGAAATAAAATGAAAGATTCAAGCCCCATACATAACTTTATGTCATGTCCCCTTCTAGTTGACATCTCTCAGAGCACATGATTAGCCTATTATGTGACCCTCGTAGGCTGATAGGATGGATAGAGGGTCTTGATGGAGCGTGGCTCAGCTTCAGTTGTCAGTATTTGATCAATTGGCTTTCGTTCGGGCTCATTCGGACACTTCTAGCCTGAGTTGTTATTTTTAGCAGTATTTGGCACTCAGCGAGGGACCCCTGCTATTTTTAGCAGTATGGATTGATCACGCGCAGAATCACTTCCTTATTCGTCAGCTTCAGACGGCTCGTGCATCGGGTAAATATTGAAAGAGATATTAATATTTAATTGATTTAATTAAATATTAATTATTGGAGCTTATAATATAAAGTTATAATATTTCAAATATTATAACTTGAGTGCTTTTGGCTGAAGGGGTCGCCCAACATGGGAAGGGGCCATTTGAGATTATATTTATAATTAAAAATTTGATCAGGAACTATTGAAATAATTAAAAGAGAGAAGTCGAATTATTTAATGATCCCTATTTTTAAGGAATTCGCACTTTTCAAGAAATATAAGGTTTTGCATTGAAAGTCGAGCTGATTATGTTATTGTGTATTGAAAATTGATCAAGTCTTGACCAGAGCACGGAAGCCAAGGGTTTCAGTCTCAGAGCATTGGGGAACGAGCCATCTCCAGTGAAAGCAATTCAGAGGTTGTGAAATAACTTCCGATTTATTGCCAGGCAGAGGAATTTCTTCATTTAGAAGAAATTACAGAGCATCACAGATAAGAAATATTCAGGGGTTTTGATTAGCAACTTATCCAGCAGGGTTTATATAGTTGAGGCGCCTATTCCTTCAGATCTGGAGACTCCAGAGGGAGCCGTACCTTTTATTCATTGTTTGCTGCTGTGTTCAGGCCGTACATTTTTGTACCTGGCCGTACCATTCAAGAAAGGTCGTACTTTTGTTTCCAGAGCAAAACGCCTTCATCCTTGGCAGACAGACTTCATTTCCAGGGGCGCATATTTCCTTAGTAGTGGATTCTTCCTTCTGGCGCAAGGGAAAGTGGTCAATCATCTCAGCCGTACCATTACCAGAAGTTCATTTATTGCTGCAAGAAAAACCAGGTTCTTTCATAATAAATCATTGCCTTTTTGATTGCATGTTACTGGATCTTCTTTGTAATCATTCCAGAAGATAAATAGATAATCTGGCATCAGTATTTGCATTAGATTCTGTTATTTCCGGAGTTGAATAATTTTTATAGAATTTATTTTCTATTTCTTGCAAAATCGCATTCTTTATTATTCATGCAAAAACATCAAAAAAATCAAAATACAAACAAAACTACCAAAAAACAATTAGATTCAGAAAACAGGGAAACAAGGGTTTCTACAGTGGTATCAGAGCTAAATCCTGCCATCCTGAGGGTTTAGCAATCTTATGCAGCCACAACAGTTTGGGTCTCACAAGTATTACACACGCAGACGAGCCTTGATTGACAGGCAACAGGGTTCGATCCGGCAGCCGGAAAACATGGGTGATAGAACAGATATTCCTAGAACAGAGATTCCTCATAATCCCAGAGATCAGGACGATGCAGAGGTTTTAGACACTCTCAGAGACTTACGAGCAGGTCAACAGTAGTCCAACGATGTGCTACAGCAGTTGACAATAGCCATCCAGAGGTTGGGTACACAGAGGAGACCGTCACCTCAGCGTGAGGATAATAGGAGTGATGCAGGATCTCGGAGAGCACCTAGGACTGTTTCACGGACAGCAAATAGGCCCACTAGGCCTACTTTTGCGAGACAGGAGCCCGATGAGGCTATTGCAGGTGAGGAGCACGAGGAGTTCGTAGATACACTTATGGCAACGAACGAGGAGTGGGAGTTAGTACCACCTGATGTCAGAGAGAGGATTTCCTTTGACAGATTTGTTACACAGAGGAGAGAACATCACAGAGGTCGACAGGATTGGAGACCTAGATATCAGAACAATGATCTGAAACATGCTACAAACAGGCTCAATCTAGCGATGTTCGATGGTAGTGGTAAGGTCACAGCTCAGGCCTGGATTAGTAAGTTGGACACGTTCCTTACATTGCGTCCGATGGCTGAGAGAGATGCTATCAGATATGCGACATTAAATCTGGAGGGAGTAGCTTACGACTGGTGGCACCACGGGATGGTGACACTACAGCATGACCGGATCACGTCATATCAGGAGTTTGTTGACAGGTTGGTGGAGCGGTTTGACAGGAAGGATCCAGAATCCTACTTCAAAGACTTGGCTCAGTTGAGACAGAGTGGTAGTTTGGAGTCGTATATTGGTGACTTTCAGAAGTTATCAGTTATGGTTCTGAATATTTCAGAGAGGCGACTGGTAGTGCTTTTCATGGAGGGTTTGACAGAGCCATTGAGAGGTTGGATCAAAGCCTTTGATCCTCTTTCGTTACAGGAAGCGATGAAGAAGGCACTTAGTATGGAGTTGGCAGCACCGTCTAGTAGATTCAACTCCCGAGGTTCTTCTTCTTTCAGGGACAATAAAGGCTTTAACAAAAACAGAGAGAAGTCTGATTTTAACAAAGAAAAATCAGATTTTAAAAATGATTCAAAGGGTAAATCAGCAGCACCACCTTTGGATCGAGAGGCTCTTAATGATCTACGTAGGAAGAAGCTTTGCTTCTACTGCAAAGGTCCCTATGACGCCAATCACGATTGTCCTTTGAGGCCTAAGGGCAAGGCAAATCGAGTGATGTGGGCGTATTATGAGGGTTCGGAGTCAGAGAATTCCGAACAGCAGGAGAGTTCTGAGGAGTCAGAGTCAGAGGCTTCAGAGCCTAAGGCAGAGGCAGAGTCAGAACTTCAGATACAGGAGGCACGCCTATCTAGCATTCAGCAGGAGGGTTCATTCAGGATTCGTGGAGTGTTGGCAGGACACAGGGTCATTACCCTACTTGATACAGGAGCCACACACAATTTCATCGATGCTAGATTTGTTGAGAAACGCGGACTCATCACTAAGGAGTTCGAGGGCATTAGGGTTAAGGTGGCCGACGGTTACACTCTTAGGTGTGAACGCATGATTAAGGATCTCCCCTTACGCTTGAACAATTATGAGTTCAAGGCTGATTATTACGTAGTTAACATGGGGGATATTGATTTGGTGTTGGGCATGAAGTGGCTTCATTCATTGGAGGAAGTCACTCTTCGTCTTAAGGACATGGAGATCCGTTTTGATGTTGATGGGAAGACACATTCTAAAGGCAATTCGGGACAGCAACATCAAAACAATTTCTTTTCGTCGGATGGAGAGACTCATGCGACACGACATGGTAGAGTGGGCTGCCAAGTGCACATTGGCACCTATACAGGAGGGACAGCAGAAGACTGAATATCATCCCGACATACAGCAGTTGAGAGTCAAGCATGATAAGGTATTCAGTGATATTCCACTAGGGAGACCTCCAGACAGGGGCATTGAGCATATTATTGAGCTTGAGGAGGGCGCTAAGCCCGTTATGATTACGCCCTATAGACATCCTAAACCGCTGAAGGATGAGATCGAGAAAACGATCAAGGAGTTACTTGCTATGGGTCACATTCGGCCTAGCAAGTCACCATTCGCTTCTTCAGTTGTGTTGGTAAAGAAGAAGGATGGCACCTTACGCATGTGTATTGATTATAGAGTCCTGAATAAGAGGACGATCAAAAACAGGTATCCGATACCGCGTATAGACGAGCTTATTGATGAGCTCCATGGTGCATGTTACTTCACCAAAATCGACTTACGGTCAGGGTATCATCAGATCAGGGTTCGTGAGCAGGACATAGAGAAGACTGCCTTCCGTTGTCATTGTGGGCACTTCGAGTTCGTAGTGATGCCATTTGGGCTCACTAATGCGCCCGGCTACATTTCAGTCCACGATGGCTTGAGGTTTTTCATTCCGCTGCTTGAGGAGATTAAGTGGTCTTCAACCCGATGATATCATATTTTACAGCGAGGACTTGGCGAGGCATTTGGCTCATCACAGGCGGGTGCTTCCGGTATTCTGGAGAGGATTCCTTATGCGTAAAGGAATCCAAATGTGACTTGGGAATGACCGAATTGTTATATTTAGGTCATATCATCAGTGCAGGAGGAGTGCGGATGGATCCTGAGAAGATCCGCGCTATTATTCACTGGCCTACACCGGCAAACCTGACACAGTTGAGAGGGTTTCTCGGTTTGTGTGGATTCTATCGCCGATTCGTGAATGGTTATTCCGCGTCATGCAACCGAGCAGGAATTTCTTGAAAAAAGAGGTGCATTTTTGTTGGACTCACGAGGAACACGAGGAGTGTTTTATGAGGTTTAAGGAGTTGATGACCACGTGCCCTATGTTGGCACTACCTGACTTTTCGAAGCCTTTCGAGCTTCAGTGCGATGCTTCAGGTGAGGGCATTGGTGCGGTGCTTATGCAGGACAAGCACCCTATTGTATATGAGAGCCGTAAACTCAGAGGGCCAGAGAGACTCTACAGCATTTATGATAAGGAGATGCTCGCTATAATGCATGCCTTAGCAAAATTTAGACAATATCTTGTTGGCAGCAAATTTTGCATCAAAACTGATCACAACAGTTTGAGACACTTCCTAGGGCAGCGAGATCTTAATGATCGTCAGCAGAAGTGGGTCAGTAAATTGCAGGCATATGACTTTCATATCTCTTATATCAAAGGAACCCAGAACGTAGTAGCTGATGCTCTTTCACGCAGGCCATATTTGAGCTCTATGGTTCACATTTCAGAGGATTGGAGGCATATGATTGTGGCAAAGTATGCCAAGGATACTTGGGCCTTGTTGTGACCTTTTCACACATCGCCCCATCTAAAATGGGGACCCCTAAATTTTTTGCTCCATTATGGTCTTTTGGCTTTGGTCTTCTCTCTTTCTCTCTCGTTCTGCTTCTTTTCTGCTATCTGCTTTCCGGGGGACGCTCCCCTTTGCGAGCTTAAATCGAAAAATTGGCCAAGTCTAAAATTAGGGTTTCACATTTTTAGGTTACTTTGGGGTCAAGTTGAGTTGGTTGGTCAGCTTTTGAGCCTAGCAGTGCTATTACAATGCTTTCAGCAACTAACCCCTAAATTTTCACTGAGTTCTACCAACTTTCTATTTTTAGTAAGTGTCAGTTTAGGGTTGATTTTCTCAAGGTTTTCACATTTTGACGATTTCATTGCATTCTGAACACTTCAGGTTTATTTTTGACAAAATTTGAGCAAAAACAGATGACTTGCTATTTTTACCAGTCCAGCTTCCAGAGCATATTGCAGGGCCTATATGTTACATTTCCTTATGCATGTCCGAAGATTCTTTCTGGGTTTTTTGAGACCTTCGCAGTGATATGACATGCAAAGCAGGGTGACAACTTTCAGCATTCAACCTTCGGAGGCCGATATTAGGGTTTGCACGCAGAATTTCTCAGCGCATGTCGACATATTCTTTCTGGGTTTTCAAAGAGCTTCCCAGCGGTGTAACATGCAAATGGAACTGATCACTTTTCAGAAACTTACTATTTTTAGCCAGTGCTTGCATGTTGGAGATTTTTCTGGGTTTTTCTGGGTTTTTCAAGATTTTTCGCGCAGTGTGACATGCAAAGTCATCCAGCAACCGAACGGTCATTTTTCCGGCCACTTTCTATTTTTAGCAGGTACCACTTGGACAGCTACTCAGCACTTTGGAGCGGCAAACCAATCGTCATGCCACTGAAACGGGGTCAAACGGAGCTCATCCGAGGAACATGCATAAAATTAGGGTTTCAAGCTTGAGAGCTAAAAATGAGGAGTCAAACGACAAAGTGCCCTAAAATGGAAGTATCCACTACAATCAGCGTCTTTCAAGAACTCTGCTGGCAAAATTTGAAGGCAATCGGAGAACTTGCTATTTTTAGTAAGGTGTTCCAGACGCAGGCTATAAATAGAAAGTTGATCTTGGGCGTCAGCGCAGACGAGCAAGTCCACCAACGAGGATCACACTGTCCAAATTTCAACTCAAACGGAGCTAAGGAAGTCTCAAAAACGAGCACTTACTATAAATAGTAAGTCACTTCAGAAACAGCTATAATTGGCAGGTTGACATCAGATCTCAGTAGGTACAAGGCAAACATGTGATGAAGAGTCCTTGGCACGAATTTCAAGACAAACAGAGTTGCAAAGAGTGAGAAATCAGATAATTGCTATTTTTAGCAGGTTAAGACATAGAAATTAGGGTTTCCTAAAATCAAGGGCAGAACACGACATTCACACAGAAATAGCATTCAACTGCGATCACCACGCTTTAGGCAATTGGCCCATGAAATTTGAAGGCTTTCTGAGCAATTTCTATTTTTAGCAGGTTGCTAAGAATAGCAGGTGTAAACAAGCATCAGGCATTGACAGTACAAGTCAGTCGAAATTCAGAGCAGGGTGAAAATCAGGCTTTCCAAGGTCAAAATTCAGTTAATGGCGCAAAATCCAGGGAACTTTCCAAAAATAGAAAGTCAGGGCAAATTAGGGTTGACAGAGGAAAATCAGCTTGAATCTGGCAGGAAGCACGAAATCCACCAGATTTGATAAAATTCGGAGTCCGGCATCAAAATTCACCTTGAGAAGCTAAAGAAAGATAGAAAATTGACTAAGTCTGGGAAACTGGAAGCTACATTAGCAAAATGCGCCTGAAGAGTGAGTCAAGAATTTTACTAAGTGTCAAATTGAAAGTTCAACATGTCATATGCGCCCAAGTGACAAAACTAGAAGCTCGGCATGCTATATGCGCCCAAAGCCTTGAAAGGAATATTAAGCCACGAAATTGGAAGTACAACCCTTGATATGCGCCTAAGCCATAAAATGGAAGTTCATGGGTCTAAATGCGCCCCTCTTTGAGGACTCAGAAATTTTGCCTAAGTGTCAAAATTGAATGTTGGGGGTCCCATTTGCGCCTGGCAGTATGAAGGTTAGTGGCTTGCAATGTGACTAAGGCGTAAGAACTGAAAGAAGCAAGGGTCAAATGCGCCCAAGACAAAAATGAAAGCTAACCCTATGATTTGCGCCTGGTGCTAAACTGGAAGTTGGCATAGTGATATGCGCCCCTCTTCAAATTAGAAATTTGACCTGTGATATGCGCCCTTGAGCTTGGAGACCTAAAATCTGACTAAGTCCTCAAATTGAAAGCCCGTACTCTTATGTGCGCCCTTCCCTGTTAAATGATGAAAATGAAAGCATCAACTATCATATGCGCCTCAAGCTAGAAGGTTGAAATTGACTAAGTGTTCGAAATTGAAAGCTCCCCCTATGTTTTGCGCCTTGAAGCTAAGGGTATAATTTGCGCCCAAGTGATAAAGAGGAAGGAGGGTATATCAAATGCGCCTCTGAAGAATGAAGTTGAGGGCTCCACATATGAAACCTCAGTATGTTGAATGCGCCTGGAGAGGAGTTTGAAATCTTTTTAAGGCATTCAAAATCTGAAACTTAACACACTGAAGTGCGCCCCAAATTGAGACCTCCACCATGAATACGCGCCCATGAAGGAGAAGAATGAAATCTGAAAATATTCTAAGTCCGAAGTTGAAAGCTCCAGATGCTAAATGCGCCCTCTTGTTGAAATTTGACTAAGGCGTGCTTGAAATGAGAGTTATCCACCCCATAATGCACCCAACTTTTGGAGAAATCTTTGAAACTCCAAAATTCTTCTAAGTGTTTTAATTAAAAACAACACATTCTATTTGCGCCTAAGCTTGAAGGGGCTACGTTGATAATCTCAAAGGCGTGATGATTTAATTTTCCTAAGGCATGTATACAAGGAAAAAACAAAATTAAAGGGTTGATATGCGCCTTGGTTTAAAAAGGGGATAAATAAATATTAAACGTTGGAAAGTTAAATGTTCCCCCTCCAGATTGCGCCCAAGAGATAAAGTCAAAATGTGATAATAAAAAAATTAAAGGCATTGGAGAAGTAATAAAATTTCTTCAGGCGATTAATTTTAAAAATTTGCCTAAGTCGGAGAAATTAATTAATTTAATTAATTTAATTATTTTCCTAAGTCAAGTTTTAAATTCCCCCTTTTAATTTCAACACATGAAATTTTAAAGTTCGGACGATTTAATTATGGGGAATTTATTTCGGAGTTAATTATGGATGGAAAATAAAATTACGCCTAGCCGATTTAAAGTGTTGATGTCGAATTTTTTAAAAGTGTGATGGTGAAATAATTTAAAATGGCATTTAAATTAAATTTTAATAAATTAAATATGCCATTTTAAAAAGGCAGTTGAGATTATTTCAAATCGGAGTAAAAATGATTTTTTCAAAATCACTGGCAGTCGGGAGGGAAATTTTGAATTTAAATCGAGGAAAGAATCTCCCTAAATAGCAAATTGCCATAACAACTGCATGACGACTGGAATATTCCCTTTTAAATTTAGCAAATGCGTAAGTCATGATGAAGGGAATAAATGGCATCTGCTAAAATTAGCACCAGCTTTCGGCTATAAAACTCTAAGGATTTTCATTCTCATCTCACAAGATTCGAAGCTGAGATTTATGCTGGTGAGTTGAGCTGAGATTTAATATTTTCAATTTAAGAGTTGCTGAAAGTGTGAAGTGTTAAATTCGATTTCTCGAAGTTGCGAAGTTGCTGAGAGTTGATTTTCTGAGTTGCTGAGTTGCGAGGTTGCTCCGTTTCGAAATAAAGTTTTGTTAAGCATTTTTTTTTCTCCAAGTTGCTGAGGTAAGTATTTGAAGTTGCTGAGGCTTTATATTTTGCTGAAAGTTGAAATGTTTTCGAAGTTGAAAGTTGAAAAGGCTGAAATCATTTAATTATGCTGGAGGTCGAAATTGTTTGAATTTGAAATTACTTAAGCTTTAAATTTTCTGAAGTTGCTAAATGTTAGAATCAAATCGGATTTAAAATCGTTGAAGCCTTCGAAGTTGCTGATGTATAATCTTCGAAGTGCTGATTTGAGATTGTCAAAACTTTTCGAAGTTGCTGTTTTATAACTCTCGAGAAGTTGATTTGAAATTATTGAGACTTGCTGATTTGAACTTGCTAATTTGAAGCTTTTGAGTCCATTGATTTAAAATATTCGGAGTTGCTGATTTGAAATTGTCAAAACTTTGAAACTTGATGATTTATAACTTCCAAACTTGCTGATTTAAATCTTCGAAGTTGCTGATGTATAACTTTCGAAGTTGATTTAAAATTTTTAAAGAAAAGTCGCCTGAAACATTGAAGCATTTGCTGGAGTTGAGATTGCTGGAGATAAATTTCTTTTGGCTGCAGGTTGTTGAAATTCGAAGTTTAAATATACCGAGGTTTGAAGTCGAAGTTTGATGCTAAAGATATTAACTTGCATTTATTTTTGCAGCCAACTTCACTCGCCGTCCCACGTGATTTTTATTTTTAAAAAGGGTTGGAGGTGTAATATTTGCCTTTTGTTTTGCAGATGGCTGATGGACGAAAGGCTGATGTTGCTGGAACTAGCAAAGTCGGAGCAAAGGCTGGTAACAACGAAGCTGTCAAAGAAAACGCCTCCAAGTAGGCAATTATCAAAAGTTTGAAGAAATCCTTCATTTCGGAGTCGAAGATCGTATCAAAGTTTGGGAACTTGACAGACACCAACCTTGGGCCTTTCAACCTCGAGGCGTTCATGCGCAGAATGTATGGGCAAGGTGGCAATCTTCCTACAGAGGCATCGTGCAACATTGTCAAGAGTGGGCTATACGCAGCAGCCAGATTCCAACCAGCAGTTCGTTGTCCAGAATTGATCTTGGAATGCGCCAACTTCTAGAACTCGGACAATCGGACTATCACTTCTCCAGATGGTATGATTTTGGCTAACTTTGCACCCGACGCAATTGGCGAGGCGTTTGGGATACTGGCTATAGATAATATGCTGTACAAATCCAAGGCAAAGGCTGACAAGATGTATGCCACATCCTTCGAAAAATGCATGAAGAGGATCAATACCACTTGGATGCGAAAGCCAAAGCCTCCTGCTGCCAGGCTACCTAAGCAGATAATTTCAGAAGAGTTGAAACAGGAATACTGCGATATAATTATGTTGCTCAGTAGGGTTAATGGCAGCCCGCAGTCGTTTGTGTTCGAGCCATGGATGTTCTTCTACATTAGTGTAGTGCTCGAAGGGAAGGTGCGAGTAAATTGGGCACAGATGATAAGTGACAATATTGATGAACAGTTCCGGAATCTGAAGAGAACGAAAACATTCTACATGAGCTCGTATGTTATTTACATGCTTGCTCGAATGACAAAGTATAGAGGGTTGGCGTACCAGGAACCAATTGGTTGTGGTTATAATCAGTTCAAGATTCACGAATCCTGCAGACAGTTGCATCTTACGCACACAGGTGACTTCCAAAGGGTTAATGATGCTTTCACTATGTATATCACAAGAACTCTTCAGCAGAGGTTGCAACAGAGAATATCCGAAGAAGCACAGATGTTGATAGAAGAATATGGGTGTTGGTTCGTCCAATTCCTGAAATTTACTTATTTGAGGCTGCCAGGGTATGACTCATACGTATACAAATTACCGAGGTACCTGTTGTGACGTTTTTCACACATCGCCCCATTGCAAATGGGGACCCCCTAATTTTTGCTTCGTTTCCGTCTTTTGGCTTGATTTTGGTTTGTTTTGTTGTTGTCTCTCTTTCTGCCGTCTATCCTTCTTTTTGGGATGGGCCCGTCGTTGAACCTTAACGTGAAATTTTGGCTAAGTCTGAAAATTAGTGTTTCATCTTTCCTGGTCAGTCCGAGGTCGAATAGGGTGAATAAATTGAAAATTGAGCTTAACACTGTTGTCAGTATGCTCCCAGGAGGCTCCAGCAAAATTTCATCAGATTCTGGGTACTTACTATTTTTAGTAAGTATGCAATTACAGGCAATCCATCAGCATTTTTGGGATTCCGATAGTCACACTGCATTCAGAGCGCATCAGGCTGCTCGTGTGCAAAATTTGAGCAAAAACAGACAACTTTCTATTTTTAGCAGTCCAGCTTCCAGAGCAAATTTCAGGGCTCAGATGCAGAGTTTTTCTTTGCGTGTCTGGATATTCCTTCTGGGTTTTTCGAGACCTTCGCGACAGTATAACATGCAAAACGAGGAGACAATTTTCAGAATTCAGTCTTCCGAGGCTATTTTAGGGTTTGCATGTCAAGGTTTCTTTTGCATGTTAGATGATTCCTGGTGGGTTTTTCGAGAGCTTCGCAGTGGTATGACATGCAAATGGAGATAATCACTCAGTAAGGAACTTACTATTTTTAGCAGGTGCGTCCCAGCAGCTGCTTCCCAGCACTTCAGAATCACGAGTTGATCGCAATGCAGTAGAAACGAGAACAAATGGAGATCATTTGATATGCATGCAGAGAAAATTAGGGTTTCCAGCTTCGAGACCTGAAAAGAAGGGAAAAAAGTCAGAATTTTCGAAAACTGGTGTAAACCACTGCGATCAGCATCCTTCAAGCTTTCTGCTGGTAAAATTTGAGAGCAAACGGAACACTTACTATTTATAGTAAGTCATTTTGGAAACAAGCTAAAAATAGCAAATCAGGTGCATGCGCCGATGTCAGCAAGCAGGCCACGTGGTGGGGAGCGCGTCAGTCAAATTTCAAGTCAAACGGAGTTGGGGAGCTATCAGAAGCAAGCGTTTGCTATTTATAGTAAACCACCTTCAGAAATGGGCTAAAAATAGCAGGCTGACTAAAAATGGCAGTGTCAACAGATTGTTGAAGTCTTAAGGATCCGGTGTTCAAAATTTCAAATCAATCTGAGCTTCTGAAGTGTGAAAATTGAGAGACTTACTATTTATAGTAAGGCATGGGAAGCTAGCAGAGGAAGGTAAAAAAATGTCTAAGTCTGAGTTTCATCCTGTAGCCTACTTCAAATGCGCCCTCAACACATACAAATGAAAGAAGAATAATGGCAAAGCAAAATGACTTACCAGAACCAAAACGTGAAGCTTGCTGAAGGAAGAATGGCGAAAATCTTCAAAAACGCGATTTACAGTTGAGAAGCAAACTCGCACAGCAAGAGGAGAGAGGAGAAAATAAAATGTAAACAACTAAAATGGCGAATTCATTCACTTAAGTGAAAATGAAAATTAAAACCTAACTCAAGTCGAGCAATAAATTTAGGCACGAAAAGTGGCACGATTGACGAAAAATGCGAAAACATGAAGAAACGTGCCAGAGTCATGAAAAAAGTTTAAGTGTTGAAGAAAAATGTAATGGCACTAAAATTTAGCGCTATTACATTTTTTGGAATTTTCACTGCATGCAGGGGCGCTAAATTTTAGCGCCCTTGCATTTTCTGACTTAGCCAATTTTTGGCTTCAGGGCAGGAGCGCACTTTTTCAGTGCAACTGCATTTTTCGCAATTTGCTAAGTATGAACAGTGAAACTTCGCGAAAGATCTTGTTTCGAAGGTCTTTGCGAGGCGAACATGGGGGAGTGCTCGAATTGACTATTCGAGGCTTGGGAACGCATTTCGAGGTGGCTTGAAAATCGCTTCGTTATGCGTGCTTGAACTTCACGAATCCTAGGAAACGGACAAGTTTCATAGGGGGGTTATCCGTGGAACGAGCGCTGCTAGATTTCGTGATAACACAACGATCTATACATAGATCCAAATAATAATAAGAAGTGGAAAATTGCACAAAACAATTCTACTGTAGCCTCAATTTACACAAGAAATATCCCTGATATACAACAGGTCAAAGATGGTAATGACCTTTCAGCGATAATCCCTTCAAATTATTTGAATTATCATAGTACACATATAGGTTTTATAGATATTGCTCAAATTTTATGAAGACTAAGATGACAACTTACAAATTGCAATGGTCTGACTACATAGTTGGTGTTAATTGCTCTATCTGATAAAATGAATACATGAATTAATAATAGAAATGACAATGCGTACCAGATACAGGAGTAAAATATATCTTTATTTGCACATTAAAGTATTATAGAAGAAGACAAGAGATGGTCAGCCAAGGATCAAAGTCGATCCGACTAGATCATACTACTTTCCTTTATGATACACACTATATTTAAAGGACCCAACAATTGCCAAGAACACAAGTTTCAACCAACCTACACTTATAACTACCCAAAGCCGACAACCAATTAATACATAGTCGAATAACCAATATTATCGAAACATAATAATAGACATTGTGCACTAACTATGGTTGGCTTATGGCAACCTAATTGTTTGTTGATTTGCACCTGGTAATGAGGCGATCTGATTGTTTGACTAGGTGGAGGATGTGACCTATTGTGTTTGGAGGCTACAAGCGCAAGGATCAGGCTTCTACTTTGTCTACAGGTACTGGTTCAATGGACCAGCAAGGGGGGTAGGTTTGCAGTAGTATCAATAGGGGGGTTTCCCTGAGTTCCTAGTGCAAGAAAATGATGCCTCAAACCTAGTAAATCCAGGTGTATTAGATATTATGTGAGTCACTCCCTCAAACCAACATGAAATAGTCTACAAGAATCCTTGAATCTGTTAAATAAATGGCCCAGCAGACATCTTAATGTCCCATCAACACTTGGAAAGGTACAAAATAGCAATGGGATGGCCAATGGCTTTGTATAAGATTGATGCAATCCTCCTAAATCGGGTGGCCACCTATAGTTTAGACTTTCCTTAGGTAACTCTACAAGTAGGGTTTGAGAAAATACAAGATTTGAACAAAAAAATTGACTAGATAAGGCTAGGGTTGGCATCCTAACCTTGTAGTGTAACTAAATTTCTTGTCTCAGCAACCCACTCAAAATTTCTCCCAAAACTCTCATCAAATAATCCAAATGTTGGCACACAGCAATTGCAAGAAAATAAATACTAATTTGAGCAAGGGTGTTGGTGCCCAAAAAGAGGCACCTAAATTCAAAATTTAAATTTTACTTTATTTAAGCAATCCCCCTTTTTATCACTTACTGGCCGAGCCAACTAGTGAAGGGACATTGCAGTCTTCCCTGCCCCAAATTTCTTACCCTTAAGCAATTTCAAACTCAAGTGCTCAAAAATCTCTATTTCTTCCCATGTAGCATCCTCTAGTGGAAGGTTCTTCCATTTCACCAAATATTATGGGATAACCTTGTTTCTCAACTTCTTTCCGCTTATGGCAATGATGGCTCTGAGCCCAAAAACCAATTTTCCTTTATCATCAAGTGGGGTCAGCTCTAAGGAAAGAGTAACCTGCTGTCCCAAGGCCTTTTTAAGGCATGAAACATGGAAAATGTTATGAATCTTGATGTTTTCCGGAAGTTCCAACTCATGCGCAACCTCATCAATCCTCCTTATGATCTTATAAGGTCCATAAACTTTGGCTTAAGCTTCTCCACACCACTACCCTTGAGGTAAGATTGTCTATAGGTTTGTAACCTTAAGAATACCATGTCTCCCATCTCAAAAACCCTTTCAATTTGATGGCGATCAACATACAAATTTTGCTAGTTTTGGGACTACTATAGGTCTTTTGTGAGTGCATTCACAATACCTAAGCTTTGTTGAATCAAATCTCTATTTGGAAAATTCAATATAAAATCACTTTATTAATTAAATAAGCTTTATATCCCTAAAAAGTGATTTATTTCATCATTTAATTATTTCCAGGACATAAAGCCACAATTATCAATGTCCTAACATTTAAATCTTTCTATTCCGGTTCCAACAAGCTATAACACTAAGGTTATTTTTAAATAATTTAAATAATATTAAGCAACCTTAGTAATATAATTAAAATAAAGCCATTAATGCACCCAAGTTGCGGAAACTGCCAAAAAGCATGAGGATCGAAAACTGACAGCACGAGTGATATCGATGATGAATATTGAGAATCGAGCCCAACTGGGTGACTTACTATAAATAGGCACACTCTCCAAGAATCTTGGAGAACACACCAAAAGCCAAAAATAACTTTGAAAAGTCTTGTATGGGTCCTCTAAACCATTTGAGCTCACTAGTAACATCAAATAACGCCTTTGATAAGGCTGACACACCTAGAATGTCAATGCCAACTGCAATGCAAGAGAACCCAAAAAAGGGGACATTGTAGTTACTACCTCATTCCTCATCAATGCTAGTTTTTCCAACAACAACTTCAATCCCTACTACTTTGTCTTTCTAACTTGGCTACAAAAAAAACAATGTAAGTTTGAACATATATTAGAATAGGAGTGTGGTATTTGTTGCTTTAGGGTTTAGAGGCGCATGGGGCCCACAAAGCGTACTTTAATTTATTTATTTATAAGTTATGTGTTTTTTTAACCAAAAATTAATGTTGGCAATGTGGGGACAGCTGATTGTCCCTAGGACAGTCAAGGGACATCTCAGACATCTCCGACACGTCTAGGGGATAGTCGGCCATCCCCACACCATTCCACTTTCCCAAAATTGTTTTCGATGTTTTTTTGATTTTTGAGGATGGCTAGGAAACATCCCCAAGCCATCCCTATGTCCCCTAAATGTCCTCAATGCATGTACATGGCAAAAAATGTCAGGGACACATCCCCGTGTACCATAGGTTTTATAGATATTACTCAAATTTGGTGAAGATTGATGGTGACAACTTACAAACTGCAATGATCTAACTACATAGTTGGCATATGGCAACCTGATCGTTTGTTTATTTGTAATTGCCAATGAGGCGATTCGATTGTTTGATTGGGTGGAGAGTATGACCTGTTGTGTTTGGAGGCTACAAGTGTAAGAATCAAGCTCCTGCTTCGTGTACAAGCAATGGTACAATGCCTAGAATAACTAGCAAAGGGGTATGTATGTAATAGTATCAATA
The DNA here is from genome assembly GCA_007258455.2 of Sequoia sempervirens. Classification (NCBI taxonomy): domain Eukaryota; kingdom Viridiplantae; phylum Streptophyta; class Pinopsida; order Cupressales; family Cupressaceae; genus Sequoia; species Sequoia sempervirens. The sequence goes on along the minus strand of VDFB02088552.1, from coordinate 17,079 downwards.
GGGGGTTGCCCTGAGCACCTAGTGCAAGGAAATGATGCCTCAAACCTGGTCAATGTAGGTGTAATGTCCCCTTCTCAAACCTGATCTTTCCAGTGACCGTTGGCCTTTTCTTTGGGAACCCGAAGGCTAGTTGGAAGATAAATTAGGGTTTCCTAATTTTGAGGAGGTCATTGCTCAGAGATGATGGATTCAATGGCGGATTCTTTCTGGGTTTTCAGAGAGCTTCGCAGTGGTATGTTCATCTCGGCATTCAGAGCATTTTCTGGAATTTACTATTTTTAGTAAATTCTATTTTTGGTAGCTTTTCAGTTGGGTTCAGCTTGGTTGACTTCCTATGTCAGTTTGATTGGTTGGCTTGTTCATTGATGGCTTCGGGGCGCAGTTGGAGAAATAAGTTGGGCTATTTTTATTAAAGTCACGTTTAATGTTATAATTTAACGTTGACTCCCCCCTTAGCCTAGCTTAATCACTTAAAGTCTTTTTAAAAGGTGGTCTTTTGAGGGTGGCGACTTCATTAAGATTAATTTATTATTTATCAAAGTCAAAACAGGTATAAGGTGGGCGCATTTATCAAAGTGTGGATTTTTATTTAAAATATCATTATTGAGCTTAAAGGGAAAAAAGGACGCCATCTTGAAGAAAGAGTTAGGGTTTTGACAGTGATGAGGATTTAGGGTTTCAAGAAGTCAACCGAAAGTTATAAAAGGAAGGCTTTGTGCATCATTTCTTCATCTTTTGACGTCTATGCTAATGTTATGCTGCCGAAATGGTTGCGGAATTGGCTCGAGGAATGAATGCCTCCTAGTCTGGGCTCGACTTCGTGCTTGAGAGACAGCACCTAGTGGAGAGGTTCGATTATTTGAGTGATTTTATAGTAAGTTTTGCATTGTTGTAGAGTTATTGCTTGAAGTTCAGATTTTTGCATTTCATAACTTTTCTGGAGTTGCTGATTTGATACAGCAGATCCATGTTTTTACTCATATCTCAAAAAATACAAAAATGCTAGTTCTGGGTATTGCATCAATCTTTAAGTTTGTAAGGAGCGTTCATTTTCTCCAATTTATAGGTTTTAATGTTGTGAATTGAATTTTTAATGCCAAGTCGAATTCTTCAGCTGGGCCGTACCATTTAATGACATTGGGATTCGTGCATAATTCATGTGTGGGTTTTAGATCTGTTTTCAGTGTCTCATCTTAGGCGTCTACTTGGTTAAGGCTTAGTGCATTTAATCTCGAGTCAATCGGGGGTCATACGTGGAAGATATGAGCATTTGAGTCATTCATTAGACTGCTGTTTATGCATTTAATGAGCAGATTTGTAACAGAAAACAGAAATCAGTATTTGATCTTTGAAAGCATTGTGGTTTTGATATCACTATCCAAGATAAGAGTGGTTCTCAATGATGTAATGCTGATCCTGTAATTTCATGAGATACTGGCAGGCGAATGCTTCTTGTTTGTAAAACTGACAGTAGTACTGGCAGTCATTATTTCTTGTTCAAATCTGGTTGTAACTTTCAATTCCAATTAAGTTATTGTAATAGTTATAGCTCCACCCTATGGTAGCTACTCTCCCATCTTGGGTCAGCAAGCACATTCTGGGTGTCGAGTATTTCCAGTTCCAGCATTTAATTCAAGCATTTAATTTTGTAATCACTCCGTCATATGTTCGCCCCTCACTCCGCATTGGATTGGGTAGCACATACTTGACGTTGAGTTCTTTTCTGCATTTAGAATAGAAGACCCTCTGACCAATGCTCACCATCATCGGCGCCATACTGGTTAGAGTTACAGCATAAGCAGTTTGTTTTAGATCCTCTGACCAATGCTCGCCATCATCGGCGCCATTCTGGTTAGAGTTGCTTTCTTGCACGTTTTGGTTTTCTCCTCTAACCTTAACGGGTGCACTGCTTTGTAATCTGCAATTTGAAAAAGTAAAAAATTTGGCTCGGAATATTTCAGTAGGTGTATTAGACAATATGTGAGTCGTTGTCTCAGACCAGCATGAAATAGCTTGCAAGAATCCTTGAATCTACTAACAGAATGGCCTAATAGCACCCAGAAAGGTACAAAACGGTAATGGGATGGCCAACAACCTATATAAACAAGATGCAATCCTCCCAAATCTGGTGCCCATCTATAGTTTAGACCTATCTTAGGTTACTCTGCAAATATGGTTTGAGAAAATACAAGATTTGAACATAAAACTTGACAAGAGAAGGATAGGGTTGGCATCCTATTGTACCCAAACCAATTTTTTTGCTTCATTAAGGCATTTTGCTTAAAAGAGTCTAAACCTTGCTAAAATGATGTCAAAATACAGTTTTTGGGCAAGTCAAATATGGACTTTAGTCAGTGTCATGTCAGTCATCAGCAGCAATTGAGCAGCACCTGGAGGTCAGAACCTGAACGTGGGACTCAAAGCAGGACATGTGATGATGGAGAAGTGCTTCACAATGAAATTATACTCCTACAAGGTCAAATCAATGGCCTGAATAGTGTCTATGGAGGATGAAACAGATGAAGTTTTCAAGCAAAAAGCAGATCTGCGCCCCTATAGCCCAGGGGCGCCCTTCTTTTTGAAGGCCCAGATTTTGTTGCATGTGCTTGCAAATACATTCAATCTCTTCAAAATTAGTCCAACTTTCCGACGAGCTATCAAGCGAGGTCACTCGAAGTGCAGAACTCCGGTAATCGACGTCATAAGCTGAAGGTACGAGGAGGTGGAATGTCACAGAGGATTGTCAAATTGCAGTTTCTGCACCCCTGTAGCCCAGGGGCGCCCTTGAATTTGACCCCTCAGATGATTGAATTTGCAATTTTTGTCTTCTAGAGATCTTTTCTAATCTAGTTTAGCTCTGCAACGCACCAGTTCGCGAGATGATCAGACATTCTAAGTGACCGTGACAGAGGTTCTACCGAGCACGTAAAACAGAGGGTGGAGAAATGTTGGAATACACACCTGTACCTCTATACGCCAGGGGCGCCTAGCCTTTAGGCCTGTCAGATGGGGTTTTTAACAATCAGAGTCTTTACGAGACTTGTGCGCAATTACTCCAGCTATCCAACGAGTCCAGCCATCAGCCTCCGGGAGTTGGCAAATGCTCGTACATGAAAGGTCTATGTAGAACATTGAAAAGTGAAGATAGCCAGAAAAATGGCTAAGTATGGAAAATGCACATCCCCTTGAAAAAGGCACCCTTCTTTTTGAGGTCTTAGAAGCAGTTTTCTTGCTCCATCACCTCGAGAGACATCTCTTGTAAGTTGATCTAGCCACGTAGAGAGACTGACGATGTGCAAATCGGAGCACTCCAGCTCCCGGTATCAGGGGTCAAAGTATGGTATCCGGATGAAAGTTACACTGTTGTCAAAATGGTGATTGCAGCTTTACAGGCTAGGGGCGCCCTTGCTTTTGGGATCCTTAATGCAGCTTTCAGATTCCTTACATACAGTCATTGGATGTGTAATTCTTCTAGTCACGCAATGAACCTATCATCCAGTCAGCAGGGTTCATCGTTCACTGGTAATGGCAGTTTGAAGCGTTAGATGGCAAAACAGAGAAATGGCTAAGTTTGGAAACCTTGCATCAATTTAATCAAAGGCGCCTAATTTTTTGAGGTGTCAAACGTTGATTTTAGCAGTTGCAGCTCCCAGTAGACATTTCATTCTTGCTCTGCAAGCTTCGCGATGGATATCTCAGCTCAGTCACAGCTTCACTCAGTCACCCGGAAATTAGAGCTAAACAGGGGCGACTGTAGCCATGCAGTCTACTATTAAGTAGGAAGTTAGCAAAAAATCTCATAATTTGTGCAAATAGACGCCTGGAGAGTTAATTTTTGACTTTCCGGAATCAATATGCTGAGATTGTTGCTAATTTGTCAAAAATAATATTAAATTTGACTTTTTGCATGCAAGCTTCAAAATGGGCAATTTTCTTCAATAATTTATTATTGGTGCCCTTTTGTAATATTTAATTACCAAATTGCATGTGAGGAGAACTGAATATTTTATTATTATTTTGTAATCCGGACTCTAAGTCAGTCTTAGTTGAACTGGAGGGGATCTAATCAGAACAATTCTTTTCAAAGTCAGGGTTTTAAATCTTGCAGTCATGCTTTTATGGGGCGATCTTATTCCTATTTATTCAAGTATGGCGCCATTTCTCATTCATCCAGCTTGAGCAAAGGTGAATTTCCTTCATAGCCGGGCGAATTTTCATCAGCAATCAAGTTCGAAGACATCAAAATTATTCTTTTGCAGGTACAAGTCCAAATTGATCAATGAATTTTGTTGTCCCTGATTTTTGACTTGTTAAAAATCGGGATAACTAATCAAAATTTTGCATTAAAATTGAAGGTTTTCTTCTCTATGGCACGCATTATGAGGTGCATAGAGTGACAAATCTCAATTTTAAGTTTATAAACCTTTGGGCTACTCTTTTTCCCTCTTTTGTTTCCATTTTTGTCAATTTCTGAGTCATTTTCAGTATGTTTTGGGTCAAAATCGGGTTTTTGAAGTAACTCAACAAATAGGGAAATTTTGACTTAAAAGCAAAATTGCTAAGGCTCTTTAAAATCCCGAAATTGCTTAAGTGACTCAAAAATCCGAATTTGTTAAGAGTCCTCATTTTTGACAAAAAGTAAAATTGTTATATGGCTTTAAAAACCCGATTTATTTTGTCATTTGCAAAAGCTTCAAAAAAGCCCGAATTTGTTTTAAATGAAATTGCTAAATGATCTAAAAAAACCCGATTTTGCCAAAAGAACTTGTGTTGACTTCTTAAAACCCCGATTTCATGTTTTGATGACATTTTACCTTGCAAAAGACTTCAAAAAGTCCGACGCCATTTTGGTTTGAGCTATTTGAGTTCGATTTGTTTTGTCTTCCTTATTCTAAGGGGATTTTATCGATCTTAATGCTTGAAGGTCGGATTTTCTTCTGTAAATAGCCATTTCTTTTTCACTTTCTGAACTACGCCTAGGGTTTCTTCATTTGCAAACTTGCTTCAGGTATGTTATATGTTTCTTTATCTCTTTTTCAACGTTTTTCTGTTACTTATTACTTTGTATAAAACGTCATTTTCATTTATGTATTTCGTTTTAGATTTTAACGTCTTTTACTAAAACGCGTTTTTCTTTAACAATTTTTACACGTTTTTATACTGTTATCCGCCTTTACCAATATTCGTTTATACATATTTGTTGGTATTCGTTTTTGTTTTACAAAAACGCGTTTTTGTTGTCATTATCAATCTTCATAAAATACGTTTTCATTCATTTTAGTCCGCCCTCATACAAAACGCGTTCTTATCATTTGCCCTTCATACCATACGCTATCCGTTTTTCTTCATCCCATCGAAATACTTGCTTTCCATATCTTTCCATACACCCCCATTCTTAAAATCTCATACAAAACGGATTTTTCACTCTTAAAAATGCCCTATACGTTGAAAACGTGTTTTTCATTATCTCACTTTTCCAACAATAAAGTTTTTACTTCATTCCGTCTTCATCCATCTTCCATGCTCGTTTCTTACATTTTCATTCGTCCACCTCAAATCCTCCATTGTCATTTTCCACAAAATAATTCACTTTGAGTCATATTTCGGGTTTTGAGAACCAAAAATGCAGGTCGGGGTTTACAACTGGGATTACAATTTTTAAAAAAATTGCAAAATTGTAAAATTGTTAAATGCCCCAAAAATCCCGACTGCCTTTTATAAAAATTGCTATAGTCATAGAAAAACCCGAAATGCTTTTAAAAAGCTCAAAAGTCGAACTTTTTTTTGACATAACTTCAAAATCCAAGCCAAAAATCTCTTTGTCTTGCTGTTTCAAGAAGACAAAACGTTGTTTTTGACTGCCATCATTCCATCAAGTTCCGAATTCGTCTTCATTCACTTTCCATCATTTTTCTAAAGACCATTTCATTGTCCTAGGGTTTGAGTTTCACCATGTCCGCCTTTGTTGATGCTGATGATGTTCTGACCTTATGGGGTTTCCACCGCAGTCTTGCAGATTCCTGTTCAATGACAAACGAACCAGCTTCTCCAATTAGCAAAAAGATGAAATACAAATTTGATAAATATCAGAATGAGATTTCCCCATCTCACGTGGTTTCAAATATTGACGAAATCAAGGACACAGAAATTGGGCATGTTGATATGTCCGAATTTCTTGGAAGAGCTGAGAAATCTACTTCTCCTGATATGCAGAAATTGCTGAAAAGTCATTCATCTGGTCTCTTCTTTTCCTATTGCTGCCCTTGAGCCTGAATTCGTTCTTGCATGTGCATCCCATTTTAACAGTCAATCTAGAACTATCAAGGACGATGGCGGCAACGTGGTTATCAAACTTGATGCTGAGACAATCAACAGAATTTTCAGAGTTCCTGACGCTACTACATATTCAGAGATCACATTGAAGAGTGCTCACAAACATTTCGAGCAGAAAAAGAATGATTGTATCAAACATATCAATTCTAAGTGGCTTCTCAAACCACGACCTTGTGTAACCCGGATACCCAAATTGTATCAGTCTGATTTTAAGGAAGAAATTAATGATATGATCACTCTCCTGAGCAGAATGGCAGGGTTGAAGGTTTCTAACGTGTTTGAAAACTGGATGTATAAATTCATGGTGGTTATTAGAAAAGCACAGCATCCAATATTTTGGGGAGAAATAATCAGTGACAGTTTGTGTGAACAGCTTGCACAAGTCCCTACCACTCTTACCTTCTATATGAACTCATATTTGGTTTATATAGCAGCTTCGTTGAGGTATTTTCCAGGTTTATCTCCTCAAGGTGACAGATCGTTGGTGCCTGTATGGGAATATTATGATCAGCTGACTTTAAAACCAAGCCGGGCACATTATAGAAGAGTTCAAGATGCTTTCTTTGGTTACTTTATGTGTTTATTTGACAAAGCATTAGCAAACAACAGGGTATCTGAGGCGGCTTGGAACAAAGTAAATGAGTATGGCTGCTTGTTTCTTCAATTTCCTACTTTCACTTATATGAGAGTCGGTTGCTTTGAAGACCAACCTTATATGCTTCCAAGATATCCGACTGATAAGATTATTCTGATGGAGCTAGGAAGACAATTGATGACAGTGCATTCACGTCAAGCTACACAACACAAGACTGGAGTCAGTATTTCATCACATAATCCATTGGTAATTGGGAGGTATTCTTTAACAACTTCTTCAAGAGCCAAAGCAATGGAGACTGAACTTCAGGAAATAACATTGAAAATATTTCAGGCCAGAATAGATTTTGATTATAGAAGGATGAAAGACAAAATTAAAAGAGCCTTCACTCATGTGCACCGCATTGAAGACATTTGGGCAGACCTCCGGACAGAAAAAGATATATACAGAATGGATTATTGCAGGCTTACAATGGAGCAAATTGTTGATCTGAATCTAACCTTAGTTCCAGAGGGAGTAATTGATGATAGGCAGATTTTAGATCCTGAATATGAAGAACAAGGAGTTGCTAATGCGCCCATTCCTGCAATCCAGTGGTCCCAAAAGGAATCTGTCTCTATCTTTGATAGATTTCAATCAGTCTTGGCAAACACCAACGCTTGGCTCAAAAGCATAGGTGTCAAGACTATTAAAATCAAAGTTAGGGCTGAAGATGATCCAGCTGGTCCTAAGGAATTGAACTCAGAAATTAGAGAAAAATCAAAAGAAGGAGCTTCCTCCTCAGGTACTAGAATTAAGTTGAAGGTAAGCCGAGCTGCAGAACTACCATTGGAAAAAGAAACACTAAAGGGAAAGGAAGTTAATCAAATGCAGATTCAGGTTTTGGATCACCAAGAAGAAGAGGTTCTTGAAACTTCTACCATTCTAAGTGAGATAACTCCTCACATTGAAGCTTCAATACCAGAATCAGCCATATATCCTGTGTCCCCTATCGACAGTGATGTTGATTCCTTCTCCACAGTTTTTGTCCCTTCTATTCCACCTCAAGAAACTAGTCATCAGTCTTTATCAATAGTGAATACTCCCATGAGAAGCTTTCCCAATAACTTGGAGAATATTTTTAATACGAATCCAATCTTTCCAGCCATGTCAGAAATAACTCTCCCAAAGATAGATACATCTGTAGCGAGCTTTGATTGTTTCATGGCTAATCCTAATTGTAATTTGTCTTCTGAGCAAAATATAGTTGCTATACAAACTGAGGCACCATCTAGAATTTCAGTTGTAACACAAACTGAGTCTATTTCTACAGAGACTGCAGTTGCTATTTCAGATGTGACGACCTTGGATCTTCCTCCATGGTTGAATTCAATTGCTCCTAAAAGAAAGAAACAAGCAGTGTCTCCTGATGTTTTTGATTTCCAAAAATTGAAGAAATCAAAACCAATGGTTGCGAAGAAGGCAAAAACAGTCTCACAAGTGTTTGTTGACAGCAATAAAATGAAATATGCTGAGATTGCAAAGCCTCTTGTTGATAAACCACATGAAGAGATGCAGGTGTCTGATTACAAGTTCACTAGGGTGGAATTGGGCAAGCAGACTCATGCCAATATGATGCAAGATGCTCAGAGTTCAGTAACAATTTTGGCACAAAGCTATAATGAACTTCTAGCCAAAAAGGAAAAGCTCAAGGAAGACAATGATCAGCTAGTTTCAGTTATTCAAAGGATTACTGGATCATCAGAAGCAATTGATTCTCTATCTTCAATTCCTCCTAATCAATCAGTCAAACAATTAGAGAAAATTGCACAAAAGGCCAAAGCAGTTGATTCATGGATAACTCGGCTGATTGATCAAAGCATTCCAATGATTGAAAAGACGTTGCAAGTTCTAAACAATGTCAGAATAGCATAGATAAAATTGAATCAAACTTTGGAAGCTTTCAAGCAAAGTTTGGAATCGCTTGAAAAGGATTTAAAAATCTGGCATGAGATAGATCAAGTCAAGTTACAAATTCTATGCAGCAATTCAATCTTACCAAACAGAGAGAAGTACATAGAATTTGAAGAACTTATGACGAATAAGTCATTAGTTATTCAAGATCTTATCAAAGATATCCAGGCCACTCTAGAAATGAATGATGAAGTTCAACAGGATATTCTTTTAACTTTTGAGAAAATCTCTTGCACAATTTTGAATCATGAAGATGAATTACTTGCAGCTGATTTAGTTACTACAGAAATGGCAACCAATCTTCGTCAACAATTGGAATCAGAGCATTTTACCATGGATTCGATTCACAAATTTGTTAATCATCAGATAATCCTTGATAAAATGCAAACTTCTTATGAAGAACATAGACTTGCAACAATCAGATACTTTGATGTAATCTTGAAGACTGTTGCAGTAGCCAAGAACACATTGGGCCCCGATGCAAATGAATTGCAGATGATCATCAGCAAATTCTTATCTTTCAAAGATAGGAATGTGACAGATTAAAATATTAGGTTGTTTTATGTATTTTTACTTTCGACAAATATATGTAAAAACAATGTTTTGCAATTGCAAGTGTTCTTTCCTTGCAATTTTGAAAAATGTAATTACATGTAAAATCTTACAAAACAAATCACAATTTGGATTGTAATTTTGAATAAGTCAATTGCAGTTAGTTATCGGTTGAGAGATTTTCTCAAGTTTGTTGAGATCCTCCCACCTTTTTCTCCAAACCTCCCTCCTATAAATACTTGAGGGGGTCTATTGTAATTTGATATCTTTTTAGCAAGCAAGAAAACTCTGCAGAATTTTATACTCATAAAGTCTTTGAGCTTTATAGTTGATAATTGTGAATTTTCAAGTAATATCAAGAAGTTAGAATTTCAAACTTTGAGCTGAATTCTCATTTTGCATCCTTCATGTTCTTATGTCATTTTGGAGCATCATTTTGTGACTACTTGAGAATTGTGGAATATTGCTGAAGAGAGATTCAATTTAAATATCTGCAGTCTTTGTGCTGTAAATGTGAAGATTGAATTTATAGTTAGTATTAGAAATCGAGAAGAATTATAAGACTTTGTGCTCGTAGTATTTCTCATTTAGAGTAATCAAAAGATACATCGTAGTTACAGACTTTGAGCTGTTTTGTGTTGTATGTTTTCATTAAGTAATTATTCTGAAAAGGGTAGATAGGATCTCATTCCTCAAGACTTTGTGCTTATTGTTTGTTTTCCCGTCCCAGAGGAAGTAACGGAAGTCTTTGTGCTTTCAGGAAACTTTATTTCCTCTTTCTTAATTTCACTGCATAGTCGCTGTAATAAGTTTCATCCACATATACTGTTTCTTTTCTGTGAAGAGAGAAGAACGTAATCTTTCCTGAAATAAGAGGAACGATTGCTGTCCTACCCATATCAGTTTTATTTAGTTAAAGGGGGAGCCTTCCCTTAATTAGGAGAGTTTAATCTCACGTGCTGTGGTTGAAATCACTATTTTGTATACTTTCACAAGAATACAAAATTTCCAACCAACAAATTTCAAGATCAAGTGGTGATTTTGGCAGAAGAAAACATCAAAAAACGTCTTTCTTCTCAATTTCTTCCATTTTCTCGTCTTAAATTCATTCGCATGTTCGAGAAACAGGAAAATTTTGGAAAAACAAATCATCTAGGTTGATTTAGAATAGCTTCCTCGAGAAAACCTATGTGCTAGAATTTTTCAGGAAAATTTACTCCAGAGCATCAGTTCTCGAGGCTCTAATTTTCTCAACTGAAAATTCCTTGTATGGTCGAGTAGAAGTCAAATTTTCGCATTTTTGACATTTTGGGTTGCCTTAGAATCTTTTTTTGGACAAAACCCATATCTCAAAAATTTTCATGAAAATTTCCCTTCAATAGGCTATTTTTAGCCTTAGCGGGTTATTTTTTAGCTTTCCATAAAAGTTGTTAGAATATAGCCGTGTTCACAGTCAACAGGCGGGTTTTTCAAAATGCAATACGCTCAGCTCGAATTCAAGACCAAAATGGTCTTAACTCATGACTTCATTAGTACAGTTGATATGAATCTACATAAGGTGCTTCCTGAAGCCGTCTTGGATCCACTCAAGATAAAAGATTCAATACTTCAAAACATTCAACATTCTGGGTTGCTTGAGGCCGCTTCCATACCTATCTCGATTCATTGCGTAGAGTTCATAATGTCTTGTGTTAAGCATTACAATTCTACTACTCACAAGATACAATTAGTAGATGGACAGGTCATATGCAGTCTCAAACCCCTGGACATCGAAAGATGTTTTGGTATTCTTCAACACCCAAACAGTCTAGTTATTTCCATGGAGCAGTGTGAGGGAGCATTCAATGCTGATATGGACAAGTGTCAAAGTAAGATGGCAAAACATGGTTAAAACAGAAAAATAACAAGTTGTCGAGCAATGTGGGTCGTGGTGAATACAAGGATGAGTACGCAATTTTGATAACACTTCTCAATCGCGTCTCAGGTCATGCAAATGCAAATAGTTTTCAGCCCTGGATGTATTATATCATTGGTCGAATCATCTCTGGGCAAGAGCATTATAACTGGGCATCCTTCATCAACGACATTCTCCACGAGCAAATCACCGATTTTCTAGTTGCACACCAGTTTCACGTGTTCTTACCTCGTATACTTGATCGCTTATCAGGGTCAGTTTAGAGGGTTGAACACGGTGGGCATACTCACTGTACAGAAAGTCTACCATTATTATGACCAGCTTGAGTTCACAAAGGCTAAACGACATTTCAAGTGTGTGCAGGAGGCTTCTTGACGTACACAGTAAGGAACTTAGACCGGGAGTTGCATGTTCGTATCTCAGCGATTACTAGGACAGCGATGGTTGATTGGGCATACTGGTTCATTCAGTTCCCTACATACACCTACATCCGCGTATATGGATACACAGGAGATCCAGCCATGCTTCCATGCTATCCTTCGGATAGGGCAATCTTCATGGAGTTCCTAAGGCAACTATATGATGTTCATCGACATTTGCGCCACAAGCATAAACAAGCTGCCAACTTTCCAATGCAATTCGGAATATATTGGTGCAAGACAGTAGTTGATGCCAAAGCTGCAGGATAGGAGTTAGAGAAGTATAAACTCGAGTACCTTGTCGACACCTGCAGATATGATCCTTGGGGTCATTATACAGCACGCTTTGGTGGTCACCCATACCATAAGCCTACAATGGAGGATTATTGGGTGAACTGCGAGGATGATTTTGAGGTGCGCAGACGCAGCTATGGCCGGCTCTCTCTCTCGCAGATTTCTATTTTCTTGGCAGAAGATGTGAGAGGTTTATCAAATGATGAGGGAGATACACTTCCTCAATTTTTCAGAGAGCAAGTTGATACACAACCACTGCCAACTATTGATTGGTTTGCTAAGGAGTATGCATCAGTAAAGGAGAGGTCTAGTAGAGTTATCCAAAATAGTATACTTTACCTCGATAGCAAGAAGACCAGGAGGGCAATCATGCCTAGAATAGAGCCACCACCAGTGGATGCTTCACTACCTTCCTCGTCTAAACCCAAACAGAAGAAAAGGAGTAACCCTCCTAAGAAGAGTCAAGTGCCTAACAACTCAAAAGGGAAGGAACTTGCTACTGAGACACACATGGAGCCTGTCAGAATGCCAGTTCAGAGCTTGCCAAAGCCTGAGGTACAGCCACGCCTACCATCACCGCAACAGAGCAATCTCCAGTTCCAATTCACATTGATTTGGACTTGGACTCGCCACCTCACAGTAACACCTCCACACGTTCACTCTCGTCGGAGCCTCTCATTGCTAGTACAGATCCTTCCAGTGGGATTACTCGAGACTCGTCTTGGCTTGAGAGTCAACTGGGAAGGAAGAGGAGGCAGCCATCGTATGTACTTGATCATTCAAATTTTGATCATGCCTACCAGGATGCGCCTGACAAGAGGATCAAGAAACGGGTCCATGTGGAGAGGAATGCTATCGTCATAAAGACCAACATACCTCCAAAGGGGAAGAGTTTGAACAAGATTGAAGCTCAAGACTTTGAAGTGATCACAGTCAACCTTGGTCGAAGCACCTGCCAAACACAGGTTGATCTCCTACAAGTTGCAACAGACAGCGCAAGGGATAGAATAATAAAAGACAGAGAAGACAAGGCAGCTCTCAAGGCTGAAATCCAGCAACTTCGTCAATACATTTCTAGCCTTGTACACAGAACGGAAGATGTCACCGTCACACTCCCACCGATGCTAGAGCCACCAGCAGAACAAGGCCAGCTTAATCACCTAGTTGCATGCGGCAAGCGTTTGGAGGATTGGGAGGAGGAGTTTGTTACTAGAGGCCGCTTTGTGCTTGCAGAGTTATACCAATTGCGGTACAATGCACGCAAACTCCATCTACATCTCCAAGATGAGGAGCGAGACATGGCAATGGACAGACCTCGAGATGAGATTATGATTGCTTACCTGAGTGTGCCATATGAATCAGTCACAGATGCAGAAGATAAAGAGGCTATCTACGCTTGGAAGACACAGTTGGTATTCAAGGCGAAGATAGAGGAAACAATGGCATCAAAGTTGGCTGAGAGCAAAGAGCATGTTACTAGTGCACTCCGGTATGTGAGAACTCTTGTGTCTCCCATACCATGTCGGTATCAAATTGAGGGTGGTGCGTATGTTGAGCTTGCTGATGTACAGTCAGAGCTCCAGGGACTCATTTATAGTATTTTCAATGGGGAGACCGTTGGCTGTAAGATGAATCAGCTTACAGTCATGTCAACATTGTTTGACGAAGCAACCAGGAGCAAAGGTGAACTTCAGTGCCAGATCACAGGCGGTGAGGATATGTTGCACAGACACAGTATACTTCGGCAAAGTATCAGTGCTTCAAACAGTGACGCAGTCAACAACTTCATGGAGGAGTTAGTTGCTCAAGATAACGGCCAGTAGACTTCAATTCTCACCTTTCAAGATAGATATCAGACACAACAGTTAACTTGACACTTCTTTTCGAGTTAACTCATTGTTACACATCTCATGCATGTCTATCTTGGAATTATCTATGTACACTTACATTTAGGGTTTTCGTTAATTGATGGTAGTGTTCCAATTAATTTGCTTTTAATAAGGACGTGCATGCTTGCACATTGTCCATTTTTAGATTAAATGTATCGGTTAACTGATGGTAACTTTCCAGTTAACTATATAGTTTGCTTTATTAGGGTTTAGCAATAAATCATGCATGCATTGCAAGACTGTAGTTGACTCGAGGTGATTTTAGGGTTCCCTACACCTTTTGATGTCTATAAATAAGAGCTTTGCTCATTTGTAAATAACTTTTGCACGAGAGAGTAATATATGTTGTGCCCACCTTGCCTATAATATTGCTTATTTTGTATCTGTTCACGATTTTTTATTATGATGATGAATTGTTATGCCACTCGGGTTTCATGTTATTATCATGGTGAATGTGCATCTTAGTTAAATATAGTGGCTAGTTTGATCGTGGATTGTATGCGTGTTTTGTCTATGCAATTTACTATCCTAGTTGGCTATTCTTTGTTTTGTTTCTAATAAGCCTATTCGGATAAGCAAATAGTTGATCCCTCCTTGCCTTCACGTTGTGAATTTGTACCTAAAGCGTATCGTATGATGTGTGTGATAATAAACTTATTCAGCCAAGCAAATCTTTGAGCCCACCTTGCCTTCACGTTGTGAATCTATACCCGGTTTATCGTATATTTGTCATTTCCAATAAACTTCTTCCCAGCCAAGCAAATAGTTGAGCCCACCTTGCCTTCACATTGTGAATATGTTCCTGAAGTTTATCATATAGAACATTCCTACTCCATTTCCTCATGCTCTGTTCTCTTGAGGAAATTGGATAGATTTAAAGCAGTTAGTTTAGTTGTAGTTAATGATCTGCGAAACCAAAAAATCCTTAGCTGCAACGTTCTTGGTTTTCTTAACCTTGTGCCTCTTCCAGCTGAGAACAAAAAGATAGGACTTAGATTACTTTTATTTTCCACGCATTCTAGCACTACGAGGGAGCTTCCCCTCATAATTTGAAGAGCACTCATTACGTAGTGTGCATAGCCGTATGTACCAACTTGCACTCCAGAAGTGTTAGTTGTTACGCCAACACATCCTAACCTTTAGAGTAACTAAGATTTTTGTCCCAGCAACCCACTCAGGATTTCTCCCAAAACTCATCAAATTTCCCATATGTTGGTGCCCAATAGTTGCAAGCTAATAAATATTAATTTGGGCAAGGGCATTAGGTTTGAAAAAGAGATGCCTAAATTGATTTTTTTAACTTTATTTAAATTTAATTTATTATTTAAAGATATATTAATTTATATGGTTTAGAAACACCTTTTTATCACTTCCTGGTTGACCCAACTAGGGAAGGGACACGACTTATGCTGACAAAACCTGAAACAAGTGGAATTTGTGAAACAATAAACAATTACAATAAAAACCTGCAATTATCCACATAAGATTACTAGGTTGGTTTCTATGAGAAATTATTTTAATAGCCTTGTGATCTAAACTACATTAATAGAAAACCTAAGGATCCTGTTTTCTTCTTGGCTAATTTTCAAGTCCTTGAATCTCAAGAATCCCAATCCAACCATTGGAAAATTCTTCAATGTTCAAAGTTACAAACAACTCAAATATAAATTACTTTTAGGGGAGTTTGATCTATTAGATAACTTTTTTCTCCAAAAGAACAGTCCTATCTTGTTTACACAACTTATATATGATATAATGAATTTATCAATATATTCAATAACACATTATGAGGAAAGTTGAACATGGGATGTAGATGAGGATGTGTAGGTTCCAAATAGGGATTTGTTTGTAGTAACATTTAACCTTCAAAGCATTGGTGCTCGACTTTCACAATGCTAGTAGATTCTAATTCCTGAAATTCCTCAAAATTTAATTATAAGACTTCAAATGGCATTAGAGCAATTGTTCAAAACATTCATTTTTTTTATGATGGATAAACAAAGTTTACAACATGGCTATCAATATTAAGTCAAGCTTCATTCATATTGTAACTATGGGATATTGTTGTGACAACGAAACCTAGAAACATTTTTTGGATTGAAAACTCTTGACCGTAACCACAAAAATTCTAGACTCGTTTTTTTCATTTAGAGGGAAAAAGTAAAACTTGTAGAACTCACATCACTTTGAGTAATAGCAAATGGAGAGTTTCAATTTTCTAAACATCTGCACAAATCATAATCTTCTTTTGGATAATGAATCTGAAAATAGGAATGGATTTGGTTAACAATTTTTCTTCGTTGGTTTCTCAGGTATATTTGGAATGAATTTGAAATCCTACTTGGAGGAGCGTGTGGTAGAGCTACCCCTCTCTCTTCTTTTCAAATATTTCTCATGTTTTGTTGGGCACTTTAGTTTTGAGAATGATATCTAAAAGTTTTTTTTGACTTGCAGTTTGCTTTCTGGCTTACAACGGCTGGAATTATCTTTGGTGCAATGGCCTTGTTCGTGCTTATGTATTCATATTTGAAGAACCGCAAAATATTGTAGCAAGCTTCATATAAAGACATGGCAAAGCTTAGTCTAATGTAGTGTTTTACCTACCCGAGAAATATGACCAGGCAAATCAATTGATAGGGTTAGCATTTTCATCTAGCTAGCTATTTAGCATTTGTAGATTAAATGAAATGAAAGGAAAGTTTTCAATAATGTTTATACGATTGGGCAGTCTATCCCAATCAACAAACCACAACCCCTATTTCTCGTTGTCCCAACAAAAATAAAGAGCAAATTTGTATATTCAAGAGTTGAACTATCCAGCAAGAAACAAAATCTCAATCAACAATTCTATTAGAATAATTCATTCAAACAAACATAAGGAAGGAAATTTGTATAAAATGAACAAGGCCTTTAGCATGAGAAAGCAGTCCCATCCAATTTAGTACCCTGTTTTAGATTAGATTTATTTTCATAGATTGATTAATAAAGGGGGGATTCAAGTTTCATATTTAACATTTTTGTCTTCAAGCTGCAGTCCAAGGGGGGAATATATGTTGTATTGAGAAACAAGTGTCACGTAGTGGCAAGTAATTGCCTATCTAGTATTGTAGTAATTGTATTTGTTGGTTA
>VDFB02088551.1:0-10236 GCA_007258455.2 Sequoia sempervirens | reverse complement strand
ACTACTCATAAATATATATATGTGTCTGTGTGTGTGTGTGTATAATAATAGTATATAAAATGTACTGTCATCAACCCCCTACTATATCAAACCATGTGAAGAATTCGTGAGAAGACAAAGTAAAAATAAAAAATTGGGTCAACATGGAAGGGAAGCCTAAATACCCCTAACACTTTGCATCATCCCCAATTTATCAAAAATCATTTCACAAACATGGAAGAATGATGATATAAATAGAGGAAGGTTTACGACACAAAAAATACACTTGTATCCAAGTACCAACAAGGGTGATGAGGGTCATCTAGGCACACATAGCACGATCATGGGGGAACAAATCATAACACACACACACACATCTAATCTAAAGATAAGAAGGGCCTCCCTAACATTGATTTCTGACCAAGAGATCATTTGATTCCAACCTATATCATCATAGGGGGAGGAGAACATGCCCCAGAGTGGTATAATTCTAAGAGGAGGAGCATTTGACTCTCCTACAACAAGGGCTAAGGAAGAGGGCCCCTTAAGGTCCTCTCCACAGAGCTCTTATGGAGCTAAGGTCAGTGATTTCATGATCATTAAAAAGGCCAGAACCTCATTCAAAGAGTTAAGCATGTACCCTAATAGGAGGGCCATGTTTTTCCTCAACGAATGGAGAAGTTTGCACTGAGATTCATCGCTAGGCTCACCGAATGATTTGGGAGAAATGAAAAACTTAGGAGAAGCCAAGTCTGGTTACATCACTAGGACAAAACAAGTCAGCATAGGACCACCTTTCAGAGAAGGTGGGCTCCTCTTATGTCCTCCATTGCTGGAAGGACCACTCTCCACCTTTTGCTTTGTCAGAGGAGGTGAAATCCCCATAAACAAGGAAAGAGGTGTGGAGGAAGAGAGAACTGCAATTGATATGACTGAGGTGTTTATCATAACTACAAGTTTTGGGAATGGCTAGACATCTGGGAGGGACATCAACAAAGGTGGCTCCATCGAAGGAGTGATGAACACCTGCACCATTTTAGGGTCATGCACATTCATAATCATTACGGAAGCTGAAAGCAATAAAAATCTGGTTTGAATGGAAGTAGAGGAAAGGAGAGAGGAGGACACAATAGGAGGCCCTGATATAGGGGTAGTCATCTCCTCTTCCTTCCTCTATAAGGAAGCTTGCTCGACCATGAGAGTCTTTCATCGATGCTTGCGCTCATGCATAAGGTGGTTTTTACAACTCTTTGAACTAGAGGGTGGAGGCTGTGAAGGAATGGAAGGCTCCTATTTAGCCATGGTAGTGTCCACTACAGTTGTTTCTAGTGGAGGAATAGACTCCTAAATGGGAGTAGAGGGAGGAGGTTGAGAAAAAATAGAGGGGATCAGCTCAAGTGCCTTGGCAGTAGACCCCTTCTTACTTACTACTTTGGGAGAAGGAGTAGTAGGAGGCCATAGAAGTTGAGACAAAGAGGACTCTCCACGAAGACCTTTCTTCCTATTATATCAAATGGGCCTAGGCTCCATGGGAAAAACAAGAAGTTCAAATGCGGGACACTTGGGCTTTTGCCAAGTGTGCACCATAGGATTCTCTTGCAAATGCAAAACAAAATCTAACAGTACCTCAGTGGGCAAGAGGAAGTGTCAGGTTGAACAATGGAAGAGGAAGGAGGGTCTTAGGACCGCTTATCTTCTTCCCTTCTATGTGCCTTGGCGACATCACTATCAACTTTTAGGAAAACCCTATGTGAAACAACATAAGGTGATAGAGGGTATCTCACTCTCAGTGTCAAGCACCCTTTCTTATATTTATGATATGTCCAATACAAAAGGTCCTCCATAGGTAGGAGAGGACCAACAGGCGTAGGCCAAGAGTAATCCAAGGAGTAGCTATCATGAGCAACCGGTGGTTTATAACCGGTGTCATGAATCACACGCACATAACCCCCATGGATAAACTTTAAACATTTATGCACGACCAAGGGATACCCAACTTCACACTAAAGCATTCAAACCTAGGGATCATGTCAAAAAAAAATCTTCACAGATTTAGGTCCAACCAAGATTGACAGGAAAATACTACCCAAAGGGGGCACAAAAAGTCCATCATGCATGCAGATGGTTCTTATAGGTGCATTGTATCCATCTTTATTTAAGAATTTGATTAGCATGATCTCCTCAGTTATGATGTTTACTTGAGATGTTAGATCAATGAGAACACCTGCTATGATGTTTTTGTTGATTCACGTCGGGATGCAAAGAGGAGATGGTTCCTTATTAAAACCCATCGACAGGTCCTGTGAAGTGAAAGTTATACTAGTACCATTTTCAAAAGGCTATGCAGAGGGGATAGGTTGATGTAGTAAAGAGGCCATTACACTCACTAGATGATACTTTTAGAGAATCCCTAAAGGTTAAAGTATAAGATGATGACCCAATCAAGGTTTTCTATGCAACACCTTTGAAACCTTCCAACTACACCAATGAGGGATTGCAGGTTGGTTTGTAAGGCGAAAGCCTTACAACACTCACACCTACAACACTCCTAGAATACAAGGAAAGGATCATTTAGTATCACAAAATGGAACAAAAAAGGTTCATGTCGGGTTCACCAAAATTATAAGAGAGGGGGACCAACCATGTTCAAGGCCCGAGGTCAAACGGGGCCAAGAGCGGAAGGCTGCCTTAACTTACCTCAGCTTAAAGGGATGTTTTAAAGTGGAGGACAAGAATAATGAAGACTATGAGGTCGTTCAATCACTTTGCAAAACTGAAACTTGGAATGGGGCTAGGCAAGCCAATTTTTAGGTTGAACACTGTGCCTTAGGTAGCTCTCTACCCGAGGAAGAAAGTGCAATTCTAGGATGAAAATGCAATGCACTGACATCTCTTAGGTGTGTTTGCGTTCGTATGACCAGAGGACTAAAAGGAAAAGGTTGCACACTATAAAATAGACTAATAGCCTAGCTAATGGTTTCTAAGGGAACAAAATAGCACTATGAAATAAGAAATGTATAGAAAAATATGATAAAACAAGTAGATTAATGCTAGGGTGACAAGAATGATCTCACAGAAAAGATTGTTCACCAACTAGCTCCAAGAAGCATGTCCACCTACACACAATAAAGAGGAAAATTGTTAGGTGGCTGTATAGGGGCCTGCCTCAGTCAAACTCTTGTTTTGGTGTTTCAACCTCCATGGATGGCCAAGTTTTCCATGATAGAGAAATAGTATGATAAAGAAAGGAATGAAGTAAAGAACACTAAAACACTATAAACAGTAATGTGCTACTCAACCAAATAGTAGAGAAGAGGATTAGGAAGCTTACCACCTCCACACCTGCTCTACCAAGTTGGGATGGACCTGGACATTGTTGTTGCTAAGTGGGAGTGAAAAGTGTTGCTTGGAAGGCTGAAAGTGAATGATAGAATTCTTGGAGAAGACTGCTGAGTGCTTAGAATATAGATTGAATGATTAGATAAAATGAAAGGAGTGAATTTAGCGAAGAATGAAGAAAATGGCCATATTCTCGGTCGATTAGTCAAAGGGGACATTACAAGTCAACTACAATGAGAAGTGCAATGTCTCTATAGGATCCAAACATGCAAATCTACTAGGGAGATAAGCACATCATGTAGGGTCCTGACAATTATTCCCTTGTTGCAGGCTCTGGGTTCACACACTCAACAACTGAAACATCATGTTCAAGGTGCAATAAACATCCAAGTTTGTTTTATAACAACACTCACAAAATAGAACATTTTAAATGAAAATCCACTTGAAAAACCACAACATAGAGATTACATCACAAGGATCTCCTCTAATATAGACATTTTGACATCACAAATGCATAAGGACACTTCAAAGACCAACTTCCAAAACAACAACCCATACTTCACAATGACTCCTTGTTTGGATAGGTTCCAACAAACAAATAGGAGTCTCTATTGTTCACTTGTCTTAAATAACTTCGTAGACACATTAAAACAACTCAACACACATCCTTTGAGCACCTTCAAGAACAATGATCTATTAACTTTTTCTATGCTCCCAAAATCAGGCCTAATTGGCCATTAGCCATCACTAGTGACAAATCAGGTTACAACCCCTAATGTCAGACAGAATTTTATGAAACAAAGATGATTTCAAACATCCTTTATGATCTTTTGTACCATATACAAAACTTGGCCAATGTTGCTTTGCAACTAATGTCTCAAACAATGACAATCACCAAATAAGCCTTTTAGGTGTTCTAGGAAAACAATACTCTAATCTTCATAGCATGAATCAAAAATTGAACTCAAGTCCTGCAATATAGTTAAAAGAATCCACTATAATTAACTTAATGAATTCATAAGATACTTCAAGACCATTTTATTGGAAAGGGTTTCATTTCATGTTAACTGTTATTCTTATGACTATCATAAATCAGTCAGAGCAGCAACATACATAAGGATTCAAGGCTTCATTTCCTAATAATATTGAAATCCAAGGAGATTTATGACTTCTCTCCACACCTACTTCATACCACAACACCTTTGCCAGAGATGGAATTCAATATTAAAACAATAAACTTATGTTCATCCTGCCTTTATTAAATCTGATTTTCACTATGAACTATAACAAACAGTCATTAATAACTTTCACAAGAATTATAATGAAGAAAATCACTCCAGTAAGATTTTAGATTTCCTAGTTACAAAATTTTTCTCCAATTTGTAGCCAGATCAAATGCTTAAAACAAAAGTTATTACCTTTTTTCTAAAACTGGTAACCCTCATTGAGGGTTTTGGACTATTTTTACAAAAAATACCATATCTTTCTCATACCTTCTTGAAATAAAATGAGACCAAGTTCAAAATGATGTATAAGCATAGTACTACCTTCTTGAATGACTTCCCCTTCATTATAAGTCCATACATGGCCGTACAAGAGCAAAGAATCACATTTTTACAGTGTTTTCTGAGAAAAGATTAGAATTCCATTGATATTCTTCCATTACAAATCATTTTCTCTCCTTTTTTTCAACCTGTGGAGGCTTGTTTATACATTGAGGACTAAAAATAACTCATAACCAATGACCATAACTAATTCTAACCTTCCCCTAACCTCTTGACTTGATATTTACTTAAGTTTTCTCTCATACATTGCATTTTTTTCAATATGACATGATTTGATAACTTCAACGTTTACAATATATGAGAAATGAACAACATCCTAGGACCTATAACACCACAAAGGTTTCCTCTTGGGCCTTATTACAATATCAAAACATCAAAATGGAACAAATGGCTCAATATGGCCTCATGGAGGCATGTGATCAAATAGGTGCTCTTGCACCAAACTCCCGAGGGAAAAAGAATTCAAGCCCCTTTGAATTGTCTTCTTCCTAGTCTTCCAGTTAATTTCTACCTTTTCCTTTGTCTTTGCAACCATATTTGGTCCTTCCCTCATTTTATTCTTCGTATTCCTTCTTCTATCAATCATCTGTTCAACTTGAAGGTTCCAAAACTCCATCATATCATCATACACCTTTCCTTGTCCTTCATGACCTACACATACATAGTCCAAAGAAAAATTAGAAACAAAATATAGAGACCTTGAGGCCTCCTCATTGTCTTCTTGTAATTCATACTCCTCTTCACTCATGACCAACTTATCATTTCCCTCCAAAATCAATCCACTTGCAACCTCAATGTCCTTGTCTTTTTCCACCTTGATGAGTTCCTCTTCCTCTTGTTTGTCCTGTCCATTACCAACCTTACTATCCCATTCTTCTTCAATGGCTGCAAACTTTTCCCACAAATCATCTTCTTTATCCACCTTTTCTTGTTCACTACCTTCTCCCATCAATGGTTCTTTTGTCTTCACAGCAGGTTTAGTTGCTCTCATTTTCATTAGCCTTTGAATAGGCCATACTACCTTCTTCTTTATTGTCAAGTGCCAACTTTGTTGCTGCCTCTCAATTCTTGTTTCCAAGTCCTCCAAATATTTCTTTATTTCTTTGATCTCTTGATTAAACATCTCTTCCTATTTTCTCTTCCTTTCTTTTTCCTCTTGTTTCTTTTTTTTCCTCTCTTCCTCTACCAACAAATATCTTCCCAATATTTTCACCAAATCCATCTTCACAAACAAGTCTCTCCTTTCTTCTATTCAAATTTTCTTTGCCTTTCCTTGGAAACAACCAAGTTATCTACTCAACCTGCAACCAACCACAAAGCCAAAACCACAAACCAACACTAGCCTAGACCTTTTTCTAAGCTCTGATACCAATTTGATGCAAAGGCTCTTGGGATCACACACTCAAAAACTTAAAAACATTATATTCAAGGCACACCATCCAACTTTTTTTTGTAACAACACTCACCATAAAGAACATCTACCGACACACAAAACAACTAGAAAGTGGAATGAAGGAAGTGGGCTTATGTGGAATTTAGCTTTCGAATTTGGTTTTCTAAAGTGAGGAAGGGAAAAAGGAGAATTTTCATAAGGGGTGTAAATTCACTCCTATACAACAAGAAATGAATAAGATATGGAAGAATAAAGAAGATCCAATGACATCAAATGTGTATGTTCCCTCATCTGGTGTAGACAATTCCTCCAACAATTAGACTTGGCATGGTCTTAGGGGGAGCATTAATAGAAAATTATTCAAACCCCCTAGATGTTTGGTGTGTCAGACATTGGCAAGAAGATATGTTGTAAATAATGAATAAACATAGCTTATGCAAAAGGAAGTAGAATAAAAGTTGTAGGCATGATCATTTTCAGAGAAAATTAGGGTTTTTCAGTGCAGAGAAGGTTTTTATCAACTTTTTGAATTCTTCCACATTTAATGTGAATTAGGGCAGCTCATTAATCTATAAAGAAAATTTGTAGGATTTTTTGATCACTTGCATATTTGAAGAAAGTGGAGAGTGATTTGGAGAATTCTTGAGGTGACTTGAAGAGCAAGTCATGCTAACCCTAGTTCTAGTTCACATGAAAGAAAAATGTATTTTACTCTTCTATGTTGTTGTGGGTTTGTGTGAATATTTTTTCTAAAATCATTAGAGCTCAGTTTGTGAAAATATGGTAACCCATGTTGTTGTAAATTTGTTAGAAAGACCTAGACCTTTCTACAAGAAGTATTCCATGAAGGTTTTCGAAGATGACCCTCTAGGCACCTTCTCATTGATTCCTCACAGTATCATTCCTATTGAAGACACTAGAATGTACATTCATGTTAAAAATGAGGAGTATAATCACAACAAATTGATAGATATATGGAAAAATGAGCTCACCAAGGATGATTTATTGATAAAAACCAAGTATGCAAATATCATTGCGAAGAAGCTAGATTGATGGAATCAGTTTTCTAACTTTAGCTCCACTGTTGATGAGAAGTATGTTAAACCTACTCTTAGAAAAATTCATGATAAGTTTTTGAGAATAGATAGACCTCACCTAATAATGAAAGAGGTGATGAAGGAAATTACCAGACTCCGTGATACCAAACCAGTACCATTGTTGAAGTCTATGAAAAATGAAGTGGTGATGGAACTCATTGGAGCAACATTTGACA
The DNA here is from genome assembly GCA_007258455.2 of Sequoia sempervirens. Taxonomy (NCBI): domain Eukaryota; kingdom Viridiplantae; phylum Streptophyta; class Pinopsida; order Cupressales; family Cupressaceae; genus Sequoia; species Sequoia sempervirens. The sequence goes on along the minus strand of VDFB02088551.1, from coordinate 2,687 downwards.
TAAGGGATCTTGTAACAAAACCTATTACCAATCCTGCTGTGAAGTATGCATCTATAATGATTAGTCACAAGATCTACTTTGCAAATAGGGAAAATTTTGTGTCTGTTACAACTACATACACTGAATATTACATGGAAACAAATGGAGCATAATACAATTTGTGTGAATTTCTCTGGCAACAATTGTTTGAAAACCTAAAGATGACAAGGGAGAAGAAATATGCATTAAGTTTGGTTCCCTAATTATTTGTTTATTGTTCTACTTTCTTAGATGTCTTCCTAGAAGAAATGATGTGGTAATTTGGGATACATCCAAACCTTTTGCACATCAAAAATTTTATTATATGCATAGCTTGGGTGATTTGAAGAGTCAAGACAATGCTTTGATAGCATTCTTTGTTGTATTCAAAAGCAAAATGAATGAATGAGAAAGGATCCCAAGGAAAGTTGTAAATTACAAGAATGAAATTATATTTCATGTCTCCATAAATGAGTGCATGTTTGAGGTAGTTGAACCCTAGACTATATGGATACAACCACTAGGTTATAAAATTACAGAGGATGCAGTAGAAGGCTATGTAAAAAATTTATTAGAAAGCCCAAAAGATACCAGTGAACCAAGAGTGGGAACATATGAAGAAAAATATATGGAAATTCACTTGAAGCATAAGATTCCTGTGATAAGAAAGAATGTAGATCAAATGCTTAGAAAAAATAGCTTCACTAATGAATAGATTGCATAGGGTAGAGCCATGGGAGAGTAGATGACTAGAGAATCATCAAGACTAAGGAGATCATGTAGGACTACTCCGTCAAAACCAACCACAACTCCCAAATTAGTAAAGGTAAAGCCCAATTCTCATGGTAAAGGAAAATTCTTGGATCCTTCCAGACCCAATACAACATCTAGAAAAAGGAAAGAGACTCCTTTGTTGGCACCATTCAAGAGAGGTAAGAAGAAAAAGGCAGCAAGGCAAAAGAACCTCAATGTCATTGAAGAGCAAGAAGAATAGTAGGAAGACATTGAAGCCAAGTTGATAAGAAGAAGAAAGGGAACATTCCCTCTAGTGAAGGTACTTCACAGAAAGAAAGTGTTGGCACTAAGAGATATCTATATGTGTCATCCTCTTAAGAAGATGAAGAACAGGGTTTTATTATTCATCATGTGCACACCAAATTGGACTCAAAGAAGGAAATGGTATCATAAGAGGGATCTTTGGACTAGGAAGAACAAAAATCCTCACTAGTAAGACCTAGTTCCCCTCTCATATTAGAGGCATTGGTTAATAGCTTGGTACCTTTTGAAGATATGGTGCATCCTACAGTAGAAATTGACACTTGTCGAACCCCAATCCTAATACCTGCAAAACAACATGAACAAACACATTAGAAGGTAATATGAAAGTAAGAACAAGGATTCCCCATGAAATCCATTAGCATAGTTTAAAATAGGAAAGAAGAATGAAGAACATGATGAAATAGATTAAAATCCTATTAAAACAAGCAAACTCTTGATCCCATGGGGGAATTGGTGCCAATTTGATGTGAAAATTGGCCCTTTCCCAACTCCCATGATGCAAGATTACGTGTGATGAAGAGTGATCCACTTTGTTGATGCTTGATGAGTTCTCTAATAGAAAAATCTGCATAACCTAGCTATGAACTCAATGGTGATGGATATAATTTGCTAATGATTTGAGCATAGTAAGTTTACTCAAATTTTGGATGATGAAATGAAGAGATTAGCCCCTTATTTATAGAATGCTAAGTTGAGAGATGATCAAAATAGAGCAATGTGGGACTAAGAATTATCCAATGGAAAAGTGCCACTTGTCCACTTGTGAATGGATGGAGGATGCACAAGTTTTGAAGAATGTGTCAATAAATGCATATATTTGAATTTTGAAATTGTTGAAATGACATGCAAGAGGGAAGGAAGAATGCATTTAATGCCACTTGGCTCAAGGAAAAGGACATGTAAGAGAGAGTAAATGCCTTGTTGGAAGGACTCATCCCACCTGTATTTTAAATTCAAACTTGGAGAATATTCCTTAAAAAATTCCTTGTTGAAGGAAAATAGAGATTTTAATAAATCAATTAAATCTATTTTCATGTGCAAGTGGAAAAAGCTAGAGGATGGGACATAAGAAGAGATTAAATTAATCAAGGTTAATTAATTTAATGAAGGGATTAAATGATGTGACCTATTTGACTTAAATTTGTGGATTTATTTAAATCAAATATGAAAAGAATGTGATAAGGGATTAATTAAATACGGATTTTGATTTATTTAATTAAAAAAGATGATGTTAGATTTAACTAAATAAGGTTTTAATTTATTTAATTCAATAGATAAACTTTAGAAATTTAATAAAATAAAGCTAATTATTTAATTAAATAGAATAATAATGTCAGAAGGGTCAATTGAATTAGGTGACTTAATTAGATAAATTATTTATTTAATTAAGAGAGGAATGATGATGAATTTAATCAGATAAGGGGATTTGATTAAACGGTTAGACCGAAGGATGATTCGGGATGAAACAATGTTAGTGGTTAGGATCAAATGCACAATGTCAATCGGTACATTTTACGTGTCTACATTTTGCCCCTCTTTGAAGCAATGCACTTGTTGCGTTGGTTCAGAGAATAAACGATCTCGATCAAAGCCAATTTTTTTCGATATTT
>VDFB02088549.1:0-135141 GCA_007258455.2 Sequoia sempervirens | reverse complement strand
CATTTGTTAAACAAATATTGTATTTTTCTAGGTCGGCCCTAGAAGGGAGGTCACCTAGCTTGCTATGTAAGGGAGATAGAGTCTCGACATTTTATCATCAATTCATTCCATTCCAATTCGAATTTCTTCAGTAGCAGGTCTACTTTCAAGAGTAGCAGATTCGTTTCAAGGAGAAGTGGTATTATTTTGTGTATTTAAGGAAATCGCACTATCTTCAAGTGCAGATTCATTGTATGAGATTCGGCCTTGCTAGGGTCTGATTTTGAGTGCTATTTCTGTACTTATTTATTTTGATTTATAAGATAATATCTTGCTGGGTTTTTCTCCCTCGAGTAGGAGGGTTTTCCCAGGGTAAAATCCTGTGTTTATTGTTCTCTGTGTTGTATTTTCTGTTTATTTGCATTGCTGATCTGAAAATTAACATGGTATCAGAGCGGGTTTAGGAAATCTGATTAGATTTGTCTAAGCAAACATTGTAGGTTGAGGGGAACATCACAAAAAGTCAGAATTGTATGAGAAGCAAATTTAAGATTCGTGGCACTCAGGAGTGTAAGCCAGATTACCACTAGAAGACAAATATTCAAACATTCGTTATTTTCAAAAGAGCATGGGATGATGTGGGTATTGATTTAGGAAGAAGTCGAATTCAGAAGAGACAAAAGATGTGAATACGGGCTAGAGTAGAAACGGGACTTTCCCATTTGCATCATCCTGTGCAAGGAGTTAGCGGGTGTTGTTTAGAACTGGTTATTCACTTGTATCGGTGAATCTCTAGAGATTGTCAGGATTAATGGAAATATATCAAGTCGAGCTTATTCAAAGAAAACGTTTTTCATCAAAGAAAATAGTTAGGCTTCAAGGATAATAAGAAATCGTATAGCTGGGTGAAATCAGGAAGACGGCGAATTGTGAAGAATTAATTAAATTAATGCCCGAACCATAATTTTGGTTGAAGATCTGTGAACATTCAGAATAGCCAGTGGCTAGCTCAAGGAGATTGTCTGTGATGAAGACTTAAGGGAATTGTGGGAAGGAACGAGAATATGAACCGATGCAGAGTTTTGAGGCCCGAGTTCATGAATTCTGAAGTTTTACAAATTATTATGAAGTCCATTTGCCGTTGCTTAATTTAGGGAGTGCCATGATTTGTCTGAAGGAATTGATATTGAATAGAAGCCACAATGAATGAAGAAGTGTTAAAGGAGATGCTGCTACATTCTATTGAGCACTGCAAGTGACATTTAAATATGTTTTCAAGAGTGTCGGAAATATATTTAAATTAATTAATATGCTATAAGGAGTGGCTGCGATATTTGATTTATCCCTCTTCTTGGCACACTCGATTGCAAATACTCATTGCTCGATTACAGGTATTATTGCTGGCTCCATACCAGAGATTGGGCAAAGGATTTATATGCAATTCACTGAAGCATCTAACGGGAATTAGGGAAACGCCACTGAGAGGGCACCGTTGTTATTGCCCCACTCGCATTTGCATTCACGACATTCAGGAGACTTCCATCAGTCTTAAATTGAAGGGCGACAGATCACCCAGGCACATCATATTCTTCTTATTAGATTGTTGGAGGTATACCAACTTACTGACTCGGATAGTCGCACCTCCTCTAGCATGGGAGTTGCACATTGAAGATCTTTGTGAAACACATGCATAAGACTCTGCTTATTCCTTCCTGGGTGCTATTCGTGTTTCTGGCCGGTTACTAGTTGTGTATTTGGATGTTCATGTGCACAGTCGAATTTGTTGAGAAACCACTTCAAGGATGTTGGGTATATGTATGGGAGGCATTACAAGTCATGACCCTTATGATTCTTGCAGTTTATGTTGCAGGATATGGTTGTCGAGAGGAGAAAAATGGCTGCAACTGAATCAACAAAGATAAGTTCTATTTTTTTTGTTCTATCTAATGATATTTAGATGACTACATGCTTCATTTGTATCGAGGTAGTTTTATTTTATGAACTATTATTAATCTCTTTAAAATGCAGGATGGATTGAGGAGCAAAAAGATGTTGGATTATTTGAAGATATATTGAAGACCTCATTATTTGAGGTGACGATTCTTGGAGATTAGTTAGTGAGGAGTAGGAGGCTCCTATGGATATGGATTCATCCCTTGATTACACTCCTACCATTCAGAGGGAGTTAGATTCTGAGAATTCAAGGCACGAGTTGAGATCATGTCTGGGAAAAGGATTAAGGTTCTGAGATTAGTCAATGGAGGGGAGTTCACTTCCAGAGGATTTTTGTAATCTCTGTATTGAGAGGGAAGTTTTGTGTCCTATGACTCGAAGAACTAAAGTGACTTACTGAGAAGAAGTGAAGGTGTCAGCTAAGTGGGTTGTAGTGTTGCAAGGTCAAGTTTTTGAAAGGCCTCTTCAATTGTAGAGAACGGAATTGCACAAGGCAGTCAACCTTGTTTTGACATTGGTAGCACAACAAACCTATTCAGAATTGGGTGATCTAGGATGAGGTCGAGGAGGACTAAGTCTTGGACTCTCGCAAGTCAGTAGTGCTGGAAGTGTGTGTTGGAAACCGTTCTTCTAAGGCAAGCATTGCTGGCAATCTTGGACAAGGAGGTCAGGAGATTGATGCAGGTACTTGGAGGTCTAGAGGGAGTCACATCATAAAGTTTTGTTGTAATGTATATTTCTCTGAGACGGAGAAATATGAGGTGAAAGCCCTTGTAGTGTATATTTCTTTGAGATGGAGAAATATGAGGTGAAAGCCCTTGTAGTGTATATTTCTCTAAGACTGAGAAATATGAGGTGAAAGCCCTTGTACAAGATCACATCTCTGAGACTGAGCTGTGCTTTCCACAATTGGGTGTAGCCATTGTGGATGTCATGTTGAGAGACTCCATGACGAGGATATTTAAGAATACCTCCCTAGCTAAGAGGGAGTGTTAGTGTTTTATAGTTGCGGGAGGTATTTCCCTAAGCAAATTTAATCATAGGCAGGTCGGCCTATCATTTGTTAAGCAAATATTGTATTTTTCTAGGTCGGCCCTAGAAGGGAGGTCGCCTAGCTTGCTATATAAGGGAGATAGAGTCTCCACTTTTTATCATCAATTCATTCCATTCCAATTCAAATTTCTTCAGCAGCAGGTCTACTTTCAAGAGCAATAGATTTGCTTCAAGGAGAAGTGGTATTATTTTGTGTATTTAAGGAAATCGCACTATCTTCAAGTGCAGATTCATTGTATGAGATTCGGCCTTGCTAGGGCCTGATTTTGAGTGCTATTTCTGCACTTATTTATTCTGATTTATAAGATAATATCTTGTTGGGTTTTTCTCCCTCGAGTAGGAGGGTTTTCCCACGGTAAAAATTCGGTGTTCATTGTTCTCTGTGTTGTATTTTCTGCTTATTTGCATTTTTGATCTGAAAATTAACAAAATCCACCATGAAAAACATATGATAGGTTATCCAAATGCAACATACAGATCTGATTTTTTGTAGATAACTTTTGTTGTTACAAAACTGAATGTTCTGGACTGATTTGCAAGGAACTCAAGGGCTCAAACATGCCACACATATGTCCAAATTTCTGCTTTACAAATCAGGTCTGAAACTATAATTATACATACCAAACATATGCAAAATAGTCTTCAAATATCAAACCCTAGCCAGGTGAAATTCCTCCTTGGTAAGCACTTAGGGTTTGCTGCTCCAAATAATGCAAAATCACTCTCCAAAGGTGGGTGCTCAGGTTTGCTCCAAGTGGTGCTCCAAATTAGGGCAAAACCCTAAAGCAATCTGCTCACAAAATGCCACAACGATGCTGCTCCAAATCTGATCTTCAAATCTGGTTATGCAATGATGCTCCAAACCTCCAATTGTCTCCAATGAAGTGCAAATAGAACTCCATTATGAGTCCTCCACAAGATGAGCTAGGTTTTTGTCCAACTCACCGTATTCACAAGGGTTTTCGTCCTTGGAATTAAAGCCGAACCAAAGTTGCAGCCAAAGAGAAGAATCTCCAAATGAAAAAATGATACGAATGGATGCCAAATGACTTGCACTTTACTTTCTTTTATAGACCTCCCAAAATAACCTTAACAAGGCCGACCTCCTTTATTTTTTATTTTATTTAATTTATTTTTATTTAATTTATTTATTTAAAATATTTTATTATATTTAATTGAAATATGAAAACTAGTGTTTCAAAACACTTTTTCTTGCCCGTGCAAAATTTGAATTTCAAATCAAATTGGGGACATGACAAAGAGGGATTTGGGACCCGATGAACTAACATACACTACAATTATCAATAGTCTTTGTTAGTTTGGCAACCTTTCTTGTCCACATACACTGATGAATGACATGGCAGATGAAGGTTTGGCTCCTTAAATGGTTATATATGAATGTTTGATTAATGGTCATTGCAAGGCTGGTGAAATGGATAAGGTTTTGAGTTTTGTCAAAAAATGTAGATGGCTGGGTTGGTATCATTACGGATATTGAATCTTATGTAATGCTTGTTGACTCTTTTTGCCGGGAAAATAAACTCACATTGCTTTCTTAATGTTGACGAGACAAGAGCAAAGGACTCAATTCAAAATGTCTTCACTTATAGCAGATTTTATTATGCTGCCTCTGAAATCAAGATGCATTAATAAAAGCTTATTTGGTGATGGATCAAATGAAGAAAAAAATGCTTTGCTTCAGATTTCACAACTGGTTGGTTACTTGGCAACAGGCTGTCAAAATTTGATGATATCGAAAAATTAGAGACTTTGTAAGTGGTTATGCTTTTATTATCTTCTAATCAAGCATAATTCTTATACCTGGTTGTTAGACATACACATAATTCATGGCTATGGTTCACTTATTTGCCAAAGTAGATTTTACATTGACATGTTATAGAGCCGTCACATCAATTTGGAGTCTTCTATAGTTGATGCATTATATGTAGATTCTTCTGTTTGTTATAATACTTTATAGTTTCATAAATGCTTCTCATATATGATAGTTAGGAATGGAGTGTATATAAATCCTTAATGAGTATTTTCTAAACTGGTTGTTGCTAATGGTAAAGCGACCCAAAGGCACACAATCTCAGTATCACATTAAAAAATTCAAATACAGTAAGCATTATCTCCACATCATTATATAAATTGTAAAACAGTTCAGGTCCAGAATAACCAATACTGTTCTTTCAAAGATAGTTGTGTAGGTGTCTATGTAGGCATTAGATTGACATTCATAAATGCTACATAAGATGAAATCCAACTTAAATGTCTCACTTGTACCATTTTTAATGATTGATATAATGCAATGAAGTGCACTAGAGGGCAGTTATACTTCTATATAATTTCTACCATTACTTTCTTCTGATGTTGATAGACATGCAACATGAGGCATGATTTTCTGCGAGTGATTTATAATTTCGTCTAAAAACTTATTAGAAACCAAATGCAGATCCTGAATCAATGCTTGCTATTTCTGCTTGTATTAACTTCAAATGGAATTGATTCAAAGTATAGTTTAGAGTAGTAGATTGTGAATTGTTGATTAAGCAATAACAAAATAATAAACAACTAATAGGGAATAATCAAACCACACGAGATTTTATTGTCAACCTCAATGTTCGGAAAACCAGTTGTAATGTCCCCATTTTTAGCCCTACGCTTTCTAGTGACCGTTAGCCTATTTTCGGAGGCTCGTAGGCTAGTCAGAGGCAGGATTAGGGTTTCCTATTTTCTAGGAGGTTTCCTTCTAAGTTTTCAGGGGTTGCATGCAGGAGTTTAGCAATTTGTCTTCTGGGTCTTTTTGGGTTTTCAGAGAGTTTTAGAGGGGTGTGACATGCATTTCCATTGGAGGATATTTTTGGACTTACTATTTTTAGTAAGTTACGATGGCTGCCCGGTTTGTGCTCAAACAGAGTTTGGAATCACTATTTTTATTAGTATGTTATTTTTAGTAAGTGCTATTTTTGGCAGTGTAGTCTGGTAGCAGTTCAGCACACAAATTCTAATTCTGGCAGTGAGGCAATTCTATTTTGGCAGTGGCTTCCCTAGCATTCTTGAAGCTCAAAAAGGAAAGTTTAATAACTTAAGTCACATAATATTTCATTGTTGCTTTTGGACCCCATGTCTAGGCGTTATGATTTAAAGTTTTGTTTAAAGGTTGGGCCTCATTTTGGACGTCTAAGTTGGAGATTGAAATGTTTTAAGTTATATTTTATCCTAAGGTAAAGTGGACGCCACAATTCTCAAGCAATGAGTTTAATATGTATTATTTTATTCCTCTTATTTGGGTGTCCCTTTTTGGAGGGAAATGAAGTTTGAATTTCTAGGGTTGGAAATCTATAAATACCGTGCTTTGCCTCTTCATTTGGTATCCATTATCTTTTCATAACGAAGTGTTGCTGAATTTTATTCAGACTCTTGCTTTGAGGTTGACATGCCTCCTAGTTTCTTCATCAGTTTCAAGTTTGAGAGACAACTCCTAGCTGATTAGTGATTGCTTCTTCACTCAGAGGTTGCAGAATGAGCTTCAATGGTGATTGCTACATTGGTGATTTCAATTTGGTGTGGCTTTGATGTTTTCTAGGAATATTTTGGTATGCTCTTTGCTGTCTGGTGTTTTTGGAGTGTTATTCATGCTACTGCAGACCCATGTTCTTGCTCGTACTGTTCCGGAGACTTGGCGGATTTTTGTGGGTGTTGGCTTGTTTGGATCCTTGGTTCTAGGCGCCCCCTTGCCTAGAATATCAGATTTTTAGGAGAACCTGATTTTTGCTGCTGGTTGCCCTCCTCAGGGTGCCCTATTTCCTTGTTTGGGGTGCATTGGGATGCATGCAAAAATAATCAGAGCTGTTTAGTGGACTTTAGCTGCTTGTACTTGGACGCCTAGGCCTTATATGCCATTTGCATTTAGTTTGAGGTCATTCAGAGGAGTATTGAGGAAGTTTTGAGCGTTTGATGGAATCCTAGGCTTTCTGATTAGAAAATCATAATGCTGCCATTTTATATCAGACCTGGTATTTTCAGTATTTTGTCTTAATTTCTTGATGCTTATCTTTGTAGTTATCATGGAGATGTTTATCTAACACTTGGGCCTTCATATTGTTAAGTTATCTCATGATACATTGTATAAGACTTATATTGTAACGCTGTTTTCAGTAGTACTGATCAGCTCTTTCATTTTTGTACTTGTGCTTTCATTCCCACTGAAAAGTGGAAGAGGTTGATTTGCCGCCTAGTTGCTTTTTGATTTTGTTACCCGCTGAAAAGTGGAAGAGGTTGGCTTGCCACCTAAGCATTTCTATTTTCTATATTGGCCGGCTCGCCGCCAATATCATTTGTACTTCCAGCATTTCAGTTTATTGCTACTAACAAATCCCCTTACACTGAATGCTTTCACCTTGCCCACTCTAGGATCTGGGTGATCAGAACGTGAAGAGTTGCTTTCAGCTTGTTATCTTTCTTGGGCTAACTTTAACGAGTGAAGTGTTGTGTGCTAAAAAATTTGGGAAAAAACTAAGGGGGGTATTTCACTAGTTGGTAGTGTCAATTAATCACAACCTCCTTCCTTCAATGATGGGGCATTTTTTGTTTTTGTTTGGGGATACCCCCAAGGGGGTCCCCTTTAGCTTAGAGCCAAGGATTGAGGGATATTCATTCCGCCAAAATCTGCCCGGGGCACGATCCCGGCCTCATCCCTTTTGCGTCGGGGCTTTGCCTTCAGCAAGACTTGATCCTTGGTGGGCTCATTCCGAACCTTTCAACTTCACCAGGAGACCAAGGGCCCATTGACATGATGGGGCATTTTCAATTCAGCGGAGCATGAAATCCATATTGTAGTGCTAATTATTCTATCACCTCGTCCCAACCTCCTTTTCTTCCTTTTGCTTCTTATTGGCATTCTACAGCAAGCTCAATGGAGCATTCAAATCAGTATCATACTGCTGATTGTTTCTCTCAATTCTATACTGCTAAATCCCTCTCATACATCCCACTCAATATTACACTCCCTTGTTTAGCCTATAACCTTGCCTCGTATTTATTAAGTGTTAAGAGGTGTCCACTCATACACCAAAGGAATATAGGTTGTTGAGAAGTTTTAAGAGAACGTTTTGCAATTATTACTGATTTGTGTTGTTGCGTTCAGGCAGGATACTGCTGACATTTTCATAAAGTGCCAGTGACAATTGAGTGACCACTGTGGACAATTATGCAACCTCTGCTTTGTGCAGGACCACTGATGACAATTATGCATTTGCTTGTTTGCAGAGCATGACCTCCCCTGGCAGCTCTGTCACTTTATTGACAAGTTCCACTGTTTCAGTTAGAAAAATGATGATTCTAAGTGATTATTTTTCTGATCCTATATGGATCAACTGAAACAAAAAGTGAACAAGCAAAAATTCAACTCTTTTCCACTTATTTTCTGTTCAATTACAATTACTTTGAGAAAAGGTACTTAAAAGTCAATGCCATAAATAGATTTAAGCATTATTCCACCATCCAATCTCTAAGGTTGGGTTCCATACATGTCAACTAATCAAGTGGAATGTTCACCCATGAGTTCACCATAATTTCAGTAATGAATGTTGTATGGCACTTAGGATCAGATTTCGCTGGTAGGATGACAGACTTCTAAAGTTGATGAGACAAGCTATACAATTGCAAAGAGTTTGTGACCTTATTTGATAGGCAATTTTGTTTACAGGGAAGAATGCCAAGAATCCCTATGCGTTAGAACATTGAAAAGATTTAAAATTAAAAAATAGGAATTTTATCCCATTTGCAATCTAAAACACCACTAAGACTGCAGAAATAGAATTACTTTGAGAAAATCACCTGGAACAGAGACCTGTTTCTTTGTCCATACCACTTAAATGTACATGACAACCAAAATATTCACGGTGAATAGGCCAATTAACGCTATCGGCCCTTAACAAACAGTACAGATAACATGGCAAGAGTTACTCTATGATTTGCATCTCCGTCATAAGGCTTCATGGTTTGTAGCAAAATGAAAATAGCTTTAGAAATATTTTGTCATGTCTATTTTATTGGCTGCCTAGTTTACTGAACAGATAGAGTCAAAGATTTTACAGCCATTGCAAAACAAATCCCATTCATGCAACAGTTGGAAATAATCAAAATGTCCCTGAAACATAATGTCAGATAACAATGACAGACTTACAAATTTTGGAATCATGGGAAAATGAACTCTATATGATCATATTGCCTGCCTCGGAAATACTCACTATTTCAAATGATCTGCAGCGCAAATTATAATTTTAGCCATTGATAAACTAATTTACGGGCCTTAAATTAAATAATTCTGTATTATATCGACTTCGCAAAATGTCAAAAAAAAGAACTCCAACAATTTAAACAGTAACTTCATTTGTTATACCAATCTAGACCCCAATGTACATATACAGTATATACGATGAATATACCATGAAACCTACGAAATGAATTAATCTAAATAACATACGTGGCCAGAATTGAATACCAGAGTCTCAAGTAATATCAATTTGTGGAAAATCAGACTTGGAATGCCAATCAATTACCCAAAAGCCAAAAGAAGAAGATTGGAATCAATATGTACATTATATATTTTCTCAAAAATAAATCTCTTCAAGTATGCAAAATGAGAATATACACAATGAATATATTCAAGCCAACGTGCAATTCCTGTGACACATTTCTATGATATTGTATCTTGTGTGCTAAAGTATTGCATAAAAACCAGAATTTAAACTTTTCTCAGGGCAGAACTCAAAATTCTAGGTAGAAATCTTGTACAAGTTAAAGTTGGAAGGTAGTACTTATGAGAAGCAGATGCCCGTGTATGTGAATTTTAGTAATAAAAGAAATAGAATTGAAATCTCATGGTGATTACTCAATATGTCAATAATTTATAAATTGATTTTTGGTTGAATAGAAATTTTGAAGTGTTAATTCAGCATTTGTATTTTTATCTTTATTTATTATGATTTGCATGTATATTTTTCAATGCTCCATTTTGGGGTAACAAGGTTCTGAAGCTGTGATTTCAAATTGTTATTTTGTGGGAGGAGTTTATGCAAAACAAGTGGCTAAACAAGTTTAATGATAATTACACATCATTTGATGAACAGTTTAGATTAGCAATGTAATGGTCTTATAAGATCTTGTGTGACATATGTGAACTAAATTATTTTAAGTCATGTATATTTTGTTATATTGTTCAAATTGTTGTAATCAATCTTGGCAAAATGATGCTTTGGCAATTTATCATGCCCCTTTCTTGAATGTAAATTCATTGATGATCCTTAGCCTATTTTTCGTAATTTTTCCCATAGGTTAATGGAATGAAAGAAAAAAGGAAAATTAATTAAATAATTAAATTAAGTTGTCAGAAAATAAAAATTAAAAGACAATTTATATTTAATTATTTAAAAAAATTAGTGTCATTAGACATATGGTGCAAAAAAAATTAAAAGACAATTTATATTTAATTATTTAAAAAAATTAGTGTCATTAGACATATGGTGCAAAAAGGTGATTAAAAAGGACTCTTATTTATATTTTTATAAAATTGATAAATAATTGTTAAAAAGAATAATAATTTTTTATTTTTGAAAAAAATATGAATAGAAGGAATGTTTTTGTCAAGGGTTTTCTTGTTTTTTTCAAAAAAATCTCATTAAAAAAAATGATGTGTTCTTATCTTCTCGAGGATGAAAACTCTCATAATTTTGAGTATAGTTCCATCCAAGGATTGATAGTGTGTTTCATTAGACAATGATTTAAGATTTCTAGTTTTTAGTGCGGTGTGAGATTTTGAGTGATTTTTTTCAGTCTCGATAATTGCAATTATTTGCTTTTGATGTGATTTTTTTTGGGGGACAATATTTTATAAAATTTTTGATTTGAAGTTAGTATTGTGTTTGGTGAATAATGCCTTGTAGGTTGTACCCCTTTAGGAAAATATTATTGTGGCTATGTTAGTTTCTAGGTTGTATTGTTTTTGTGGGGTTTCCTAATGTTTGAAATAGTGAGTTGTGTTAGGTTTAAAGCTTAGTACTAGATGCACTACCCAAAAATTTAGTTTGTGCTATTTACCAAGCCATACAAGCTGAATGGAAGGCATTCATAGTAGTTGCCCACATTGTAAATCAAATTTATCTAATGTTTTGTACCTTTTGAGACTAATTCATTGAGGAAGTTTGTTGTAGGCACTATGATCGATAATCTCTGTTTGACGGACATCTTATCCTTCGATAAGTGTTATTGCTATTTTTGGGCATAATCTTCCATGGTTTGGGTGTTGGGTATTATTTCATTAATTAGACTTGGTGGAAATCACTTCTTATTTAGTTGTATGTAGAAACTTTTGGGTTGTTTGAGCTAGTTAATACAACCATTTTACTAAATACTCTTGTAATACTTTCTAGGAATCTAAGCATAGTTTATGGTAATGTTTGTAATCACTTAGCCTTGATGAGGTTGTGTCTTATGTTGGAGATTGATCACTTCTTTTCACATTGATTGTAGCTTTTAGTTGAAAGTGTTTTGGGTTGTCTTATCATTTTGGGACCATTTAAGTTTGTTGATCAATATTTTTTGAATTTTAGCAAAACATTATGATATTTTATGCCTAGTCCATACCTCATGTAGGCTTCATGCTTTAGGTGCATTGATTCTCAATCAATACTAGATCAACCAACATGCAATCAATTTCCTTTTTCCATCATGGGTTCCCATGTTGACATTATCTAAGTATTTGTGATGTTTTCTCTAATCCATTTGGGTTTCATCATATCCTACAAGGTAGTAGATTGCTTTCAATTTTCTAAGCATTGATTAATGTTCTTGGATTTATTGAACAATCATTTGAAGTTCATTATTTTTTCAAGAAATCAAATTATTGTAATATTGGATAGTTTATTGCTAATATTTATGTTTGATTTTGTTGAAGATTTTAGACAATTCACTATTGGAACCTAGTTAATCATTGTAAAGATCTTGGTTGGTTTATCCACTACCTCATTTCTTTATTTTTTAGTACTTTTCGTCTTTTGGGGGTGTATCAGAATCAAGCGAGTTAGTTTTCCATTTTAGTTTTAAAGCAACTTTGCTTGCATTCAATTAGTTTGGTTTGATTAGAATTTGAATCTTACTATCAACTTTGGGTCAATCATTCTATGATTTGTTTATATTATAAATTAGATAGCTAGTCACCAACTTTTAGTTAATTATGTTGTTCTCATTTTAGTCTTTATATGCTCTCATCTTGCCTACATTGGGAACTTATGATAAAAAAGAGTTAGGATTTGAGTGATCATAACACCTTATGTAGGTTATTACACAATTCAAGGGGTAATTTGAGTTTTGTGATGTATTTCGTTCTTATTCTACTTGATGAGCCATTGGCTTGCAACCACACATACAAATGTTGATGCCTTTGTTTCAACGATAATGATCACACAACTAGATTGGATTTGGTCATACTTCAATTTTTTGGAGGAAGAATCGAAACAAGCATTTTTGCTAACACAAGTCTAAGATAAGTGAAGCTTAAGAAGCTGACATGATTTTACTTTGCTATGTATATCTACTAAGTTCTTTGTCCAACCTAAAATTTAGAAAGATTAATGAAAGGCTAGATCGAAGACATATTTTTTATATCTTCAATTGTTTATGACTGATAGAAGTTATAAGGTATACATGGGGAATGCATTATAGTAATGAAAAACTTTGATAAAGAATACTTCTTTTTTTGTTCTTCAAGGTGTTTCTACATCTCTTCTCATGTGGGATATTGAATTATTTACTAAATTAGTGTTTACCTAACTAGAATAGAAAAAAAAAAAACTATATTTGATTGGGGCTATTGCAATCAAATGACTCTTTTAATTGATTAAGTGTATTATAATCCATTTTTTATGTGATTTAACTAACTTAACAATCTTTTCTTACGAGAATCCTTACCTCATTGTTTGTTCTTTTTTGTTTGTTATTTTCTTAGGTGTTGATTACAATATTCTCTTCTTCCTCCTATAATCTAAATTTGGTGTGCTTTGTACTCCTATGTCTTGGCATTCTTGTGAGAGTATTTTGGCACCAAGCTCATGGCCTCTCATATAATCCCTTCACGGAAACATAATTTTCTTATAAGAAATCCCATGTTTATTAAAATTTGATATCATTACTAATAACCCATTAAATTTGCTTCTCGGAGTGTTTGTCTCTTCTAGTCCATTTAATGATTGGCTACCATCATCTAGCTATAGTTGATGCCCAATACCTTTCACACAAAATGTGATAGGAGGCACCCTTGATACTTCTCTTTGCTATTTTTGAATATGGTTGTGGGTCGTAACCAATCATCTCTTAACAAATTATTATGCTTTCTTTTCCACTTTAGCACTCAATAGGGAAGCATGGTGTACAATTGTTGATAAAAGGGGATTTGACTATTTTGCAATTTTTATGTAGGTATTGTTTGGGGGTTAAGACATTGTTTAGATCCACTTCGGTTTTCATTGCTTAATTATTATGATTTGATGCAATGTGTTTCCATGCTCAAAATCCAAATTGCATGGTTTTGAATTGTTGTGTTTGCCTCAACACTTATATTCCTTCTCCTTAAACCTTGTTAGCAGAGACAAGTTTTACATAAAACACATTTGAATAATCGATGCTTGATTTGTTGTTGAACAAACCTTATGTCCCTAGTCTTATATTATATGTACTCCAAGTATATTGAAGTATTATATATAAACTTGGCCTTTCTCTTGATGTTCTTTCTCTTCACACAAATCGAGTTTGCAAGGAAACTCTTGATATGCTTCCAAATGGTGATGCTCTTATGATTTTTGAAGATTTACATACATATTTAACTCTAGGAGTTGTGTGTGGTTTGTTTCTATGTTCTTTTTTATTATGATAAAAATGTGATTTAAATATTGTTGTTTCATCACATGTAAAATTGAAATTGCTAGCAATGGTTGATAATTGTTTGGTATGTGATGTCTTTCAAGACATGTAATATTTCAATAATTGTCCAAGTTGGACAAGTTAGATCAAATTAATGATCTTGATAGTGAATTGATTCACCTTGTCGACCATATTTACACTCTTTTGTGCATATCGCAAAGGTCAAACAATAAAATTTGTACGCCATCTTGCCAATTCATGAGGGGCCAAAACCACTATAAAGGGAAGTTTCACTCAAGGTGCACATGGATCAGAAAGATCCTATGATGATTCTTATTGTGGTGATACAATCTACAAATTGTAAATAACATCTTATGTGAAAATACAAGACTTGAACACAAAAACACATGAATGTGCATATTATCGAAGGTTCTTATTAACATCAACAATGTAAATTGCATACACATTGGAAGGGCAAGCAAATAGTTGGAACCACTCCTTGCCTCCTTTGTTATTCTAAACCTACTTACAAAATATGAAATACTTCCTCAACTCTATATCTATATCCTTATATATTTATTGGAGGCATGATTATGGAGATCCAAAATCCTCCTATTTTGTCAACAATTACTATTATATGAATATTTGCATGCACATTACTTCATGTGCAAGCCATCCCATGCATATGCTTTCACTAGGCATCAAACTTTACATTTCTTTTGCATGCAACCTCTTGCAATTACATCTCATAAATATAGGACAATATTAAATAATTGCTATATATAATTTAAAATTATTATTCTAGAGTCCTAATGAGATTTTTTTTACTCGAATGGGCTATTTTTTATGATTCATTATCGTATTTTTGCATATAGTTAATTTCTTTATTATATATTTGTATCTAGGATAGGATAAGCTTCCTTGGGTAGGTTGTGTTTGCTTCATGTGACTTATACTTTCCTAGTTTGGTGGAAATGTCATGCACACATGTGCAATCTTCTATTATCCCACATTCGTTGTATATTCACATAACGTGGTGGTATATCATATATACCCACGCATAACTCTCATTTGAGTAATCCAATCTAATCTAAAATCATTAAATATTTGCTTCTTTCAATAGAATATAATTGTTCTATGATTTTAAGTATCTTTACATTAAAAATCTTTGATCTTAGTTGGCTATTTCTATAGCTAGATCTTACAAGGTATCAGAGCTTGTGGGATTGCTTCTTGTTGGCCTTTTTGGATATCTAAGTTGCAAATCTTGTATTTTCTTGAAAAGTTGAGTATGTTTTTCCATTGTATTGAATTGAAGAATAAGAAAAACTTCATAGAAATATTATATTCTAGGGTGATTTCATTTGTGACTTTGTTTGCAAGTTGTTTAGGATATTCTTGGAACAAATCTGAGCTCACCATTGATTTTAGATCATTTAAGAAACTTAGTTTTGTCGTTGGTTGTGTCCAAATTGGATATAGAAAGTTAGATTTACAAAGGCTTTCTTGTGAAAGGTGCTTGCTAGATCTAGCATGTACTTGATTTTTTAAGCACTTTTGGTCAAATTTGACCCCATTATGGCATCCAAAAGGCCTAAAATTGTACATATCGACTATCAAGTCATAAAAATTGAATCATTTGACTCGGTGTGTCGAGAAAAATCTCCTCCTATCCCATTGTATTATTTGTAAAGAATATTCTCTAAGTGACATATTTAGTAAAATATTATGTAGTGTTGGCATCAGTAGAATATTCATATGGAATCATAAATTGCACAAGGTGATTTGTGATACAAAAGGAATTTTCATAAGGTTTAAGGTTTTAAATTATTTTATTTTTGTCGACTGTAAGTATGGTACTACATGGTACTTGTACATGAATAGCATACCTTATTGATTTCCATGCAATCTCATGAGTGTAGGGTGCTACAAGTAGTAGGTACCATAGGCTCCACAAGGGCACCATATGATGCAACACCTAGCACATCCCAAAACACAATGGTCAACACTAAAAATTGACCCTGCCATTGTTGGAGTTAAAATGACACTGAGAGGGGGGGGGGGTTGAATCAGTGTCTTAACAGATTTGACCAATTTTCAAAAAATTCAAAAACATAGCTCAGATTTGATCTCAATATTACTCTGATTAATGCATTCATGAGTTGAATGTAATCATTCATAAATAGAATTGAGAAAAGTAATGATCCCAACAGTGAACAGAAACAACACAGTAAAGCTGTGAGAACATAGAAGAACAAAGAGACACAAAAATTTGCCGAGTGGAAAACCCTCCTGGGGTATAAAAACCACTCCCGAAATGCCTTCCAGGCTTAATCTTTTAATCAACTGTTCACAATGCCTTATAGGCTGATTTTGAGCACCCACTCAAGGAGCACTAGCCCTTCGTTTAGAGATATCTATCTCAAGGAGTACCAACCCCTCAAATTATGTTTTGAACAATAATAATAACTCAGAGGATTTCTCTGTTTTCAGTTAAGCACATGTTTCTCTGTTTTCTCGTCTACATAATACCTTAAAGATTCAATAATTGAATCCCTAAAATACTACACAAAGAAGAAATTTACAATCTCTGCATCTTGTTATTCAGATTTTATTGCAGAGTTTATCCATACATTTTCATACAGCCAAAGAATGATAATCTCAGAAGTACAACAACCGAACATAAAACATAGTTTTCTGCTTCTATTTATACATCTGCCAGATAGGTAACTGTCTTTAGGAGTAACGACAGAACAACCAACCCAGCTAAGAGCCGTTCTCAACAAATCTGTAACGTATGAGTCCATTTACTGCATAAAAAGCACAACTATCCACCAAAGAAAATCATAACCTCTAAAGCATGAATGACAATATTTAGTCAGGGCATCATTTGTCATACTAGTAATAGAGATGCAGAGAGCAGTTAAAGAAAAATGGTGATTATAAACCAGTATGTGCAACATGAAACACATAAATAAAAATACTAGACAAAACTATAACTTCCATGGCTCCATCAACCACTGTCGAGCTTCCAGCCAGAAATGCACCAAATAAACCTTCCATAAACCACTGGAAAAGCCGTTACAGCCAGCAACAATAGAGACTAAAACATTCATGATGGCGGCCAGGCTAGGGTTCGATACCCAGCTAAAAGAATGAACTCAAAAAGTTTGCACTATTCCTTTTTATTTCCATCGATGAAACGTTATGCCGAAGGCAACTTTAACGTCGCCAGACAACCTTATGTTTGTCGCTTTCACCAAGACCCATCAGAGTTGGGGAGAAGACATAACGAATACATCATGTCTCATCGATGGGCTTCCTTAGTGTATTATTCATTCGTTGAGACATAAGGAAACTTCACACTGAGATTTACTTTTGTTCCATTCGCTATCGCTGTGACCAAACGATATCAGAGAGACCTCTTGTAGACTTCATAAAGTTTTGCCGAGAGCCATATAACATTCTTTTGGTCGTTGAGACAAAAAGTATCTCTCATCGAAATGAAATCATCATTCGTCTTCGCTAAGACACAGTATAGTCGAGGTGACCTCTCGTAGACCACTTAAGTTTCACCGAAAGTCACTTGATACATATTGTCGCCGTAACATATCGTTTTTCTTGCTGACGAGACCATCCATCCTATATTTGTCGCTGTAACTTCAAACTATCAGGGAGACATCTTGTAGATCATTTCAGTCATACCAAAACACCCCGAATTCACACTTGTTCACCGAGACTTCCAGAAAGTCCTGCCGAAGGCAATTGTCCAAAGGCGGTCGGTGTGACATTGAACATCTATTATGACATCACGCCGAAAGCAAAAAGTCTGGCCGAAGTGAATCCTAGATGTGATGTCAGTGAGACAAAACCACTTCGCCGAGACCTATTTCGAAAACCCTGACTCTTGCCGATACGCATCCATCCACCATCGGTCGGTGTGACATTGCACATTCGCTATGACTCTTCGCTGAAGCCTTAAGCTCTTGCCGATGAGTTTCCTTTTAATCTCCGATCGGTGTGACATACCTATTTCGTTGAGACCACATACCGAGGGAATAACATATGCCGATAGAGATCACTTTCAGTCGCTGAAACAAAAAAAAAGGTCTTGCCGACTGCAACTTGTATGTTAAATTCAATCGACATGACATCAGAAATGTCTTGCCGATAGGCAACACAGACATTTCAAAAAGGTTCGGGGTGACCCTGCCATTCTCACACCGATGTGTAAGCCTAATATGCAAAGAGAACCATCCTGACAAAGAAACCATCTTTCAAATTCTGTCAGTCAAAGATATAGCATTCATAACTTGAACCAAAAAACTCATCACCATGAAATTTAACCATAACAAATGACTTTCTGTAATAGCCAAGAGACATCAAAGAAGTGCCATAATAAATCATAAGGATCCAAACTGAGACTGATCATCAAAGAGAACTAACTGAAAGAGATTTTTTCATCAAGGACAAACCATAAACACAACTGAGATCCAACAACAACTACCTAAAACCACTCCACATTTGTGAAACATCCTATGATAATTAAACTAGCTATGAAACCTTAAATCTACCTATGAGAAATTTTTGCTACTTGACAAGTGGTTTCTTATAGTTGAACAACAATTTTTAGATAATCTCAAGTGATTTGTAGGTATAATCAAGTAGGTTGAGGAATCTAATAGTGGTTTGGGTGATTAGAGGAATATTCCCTCTAGGTGCTTGTTGGTGTTAGTGTGACATCATCATTGTATCCCCCAATTTGACCCCCTTATGTGTTTGCCATTTAGTTTTACAATCCATTTTTAGAGGCCTCTTTCTTATTGGTTTTTTTTCAAGAATATTTTTATTTTAGATAATTTTTCAAGAGCTTCATAGTGGTAGAGACAATTTCTAATTTTGGTGTCTATGTTTTTTAGAAATTGTATATTCTCAGAGGTTGTATGCTAAGCAATTCTCATTTTGGGAACTTGTGATACTTTGTTTAAGGTCACATGGTAACAATTTTTATGCAAGTTTTTAAAGTGCATATTTTTGTATAAATTTTTCACTAGTGTAGTTTAATTTATTCTATTTTGTGATAAAATTGTACTTTTAGCACTATGGCCTAATTTGGCATCTGTAATGTATTGAAATCAAGACCATTTTTGTTGATTTATAAGTGGCAATTGTAATCACGCTGATTATAAAGTATCATAATCATATTTTATTTGGGGTCTCTTGCTTGTGTAATTTTGGGGTGTGATCTCGTGATTTCATTTGTTTGTGCTAGTTGAGTCTCTTGATTAGTCTATTATGTGACTAATTTGAGAAGGATATCATTTTTATTCATGTGTATTTTAGCTCATCCTTTTGTTATTGGTGTGGAAAGATATGTCTTAATGAGATGGAATTCTAAAGTGTTGTAATGGCAAAACTAGTCTGTAAATCAAGTACTCTGCATTGATAAATTATATGGCAAGACAAGATAGATCATTGTTTGGTGTGGAGCCTGATCAGTCTCCAAGTGGGAGATTGTTGGTATGTGGTGATTGATCATGCAAATACTATACGCTCTTTACGTATCCTTGTTGGGGTTTGGGGGCGATAGCCCTCAAGAGTAGGGGTTTAGGGGCGCAAACCCACAAATTCTTTTCCCCCTTTTTTTGTCGACAAATGAAAAATGACTTTGTAAAACCCTAATTCTAGAAGCTTCCAAAAATCTTGTTATAAACGACTGGGATGTAAGTTGCGGTATGGTATTCGTGAAATTGTAATATGTTCTGCACTAGATAATAAAATCATTGGATGGCTGAGTTTCTGTGGATGTAGCCCATATTGGGTGAACCGTGTTAAAATTCTGTGTTGATCTCTTTTGTGTTATTCTTCATTGTTATTTCTGGGTTATTTAATCTACATATAATTGTTAATGTTTATTGCTCCAATCTGCCTAAACCCCACAATCATGTACTCAAAATTATTGGTTGTAATGTTGGAGCTACTATACAATTTGTGTCACAATTAGCATTGAGTCCATTTGTGCTTTTTGGATCAAAAGTTGGGAGATGTATGGAGAATTGATTGATCCTCCATTCCTAGATGATCTATCTTGGACTACCTTGTTCCCCTAGGTAATTTTGGAATCTACTATATGACTATAAAAAAGATATGATGCTTGATTATTAGGAAATTCATGAACACCATGATAACTTGACAAATTATCCTAATACTAATTCTCCAAAGAATCCAGTTGAGACTTTAGATTCTATGAATCATATCATAGATTCAGAGGGTTCACCTAAAGTTGAGGATTTTAGCATTGACATATACATATGATGCAGGAGCATCTGTGGTTGAAGACAATATTCCATCAACCAAAAAGAATTAAATTTTGGTGTGACATGGCTTGGAATAATGTTTTATGTCATATTTTGATTTTCTTGTCTAAAAATTAGATTTTGAATAATTGGACTAATTTTTGTTGCATGGTGTAATTGGAGTTTGTGCCAGAAAATGCAATTTAAATGTTAAATTGATAAAAATCAAACTTGGGCGTGGGATTTCCTAGGGCTTATGAAATGTTTTAGATTATTTAATTTTCCTTATTTTCCATAGGAAGGAGTGGGACACCCAAGATGTACATGTTGCAAAAATTTTGAATTTGGACTCCTCTTTGTGAAGAGAAAGAATCAATGTGTTAGCTAGTGGAGGCCTGTTTTCTTGGAAGTGGTGCAAACATGCATTAGAGATTCAAACATTTGTAATTTATGAAATTTAATTGATTTTCTAGGTTGGGGCATGGAGTTGGAGAGTTTCAAGTTGTAGGAGATAGTGGTTGCAAAAGAATTGATTTTTGAACAATGTTGTTTTGATTTTTCAATTTCTAGTATTTGGAGTTGCAAAGGTGGGGCATAGCTTTTCTTGGAGAGTTGTTTTCATACTTGTTATTGCAAGTTGGAGGTGATAATCAACAACAAGTAACCTTGCAAGATCATTGGTGCATTGTGCCATTGATTTCCATAAAGAGGTTGCAAGTAAAGAAGAAAGAAATTGCAAGAAGGAAGATTGATGAGAACTCACCTGTGAATGATCTTGTTGCCTATAATAGATCATAGAATCTGATTTTTCATATTCTTCATTAGTCTAGATGGGTGCATATGTTGTCTTTCTAGTTTGATTGTGATTTCCATGAGTTGTAGGAGATATCGAGTAATAAAAATTATCGTATGTGTTGTTTTTGATATTGGTTTAATCAAATTTAGAATTGTCCATTGTATTTTTTTTGAAGTGTGCTGAGAGTTGTAGGAACTTTCTTGCATCAACATATGATGTTCACACTTAGGCATATAGTGTGAACACTTATGAGGAGATAAAGTATGTTCACTTGAACCTTCAAGTATTTTCATCAACTGAGGTTCTACATACTTGTTGATATTCCATCTCCTCTACTTCTTGTTGCTTTTGTTGGGTGTAGTTTTGTTGTATTCATGGCTTCTAGTGACTATTTGAAACAAGATCATATACATTGTCTTCAAAAATAATTTATTGGGATGAGAACTTGAAAAATATTTTAGATTCTTTAGTGAGTCCCTTAAAAATTTGGAGCACACACTTGAGAACATTCATATGGAATTTTTGATGATAGCTCCACCATAATTTCTATCTCACCATTTTTGTCTTTAGATCTTGTTTTACATATGTTTCTATAAGATTCTAGATTTTCTCTTTAATTAAAAATTGGGACTTGATATGGTTGTGGCATCTCTAAACAAAAAAATGACATGTCTCTCTTTTCTTGAGAAGGTTTTTCTTTCTAAGGGTATTTTTCTCTTGTATGAGATTTTATTCTTCTTAGTTATATTAAGGGACACATTTTTTACATGTGTACCCAACATGGCTACACATATGTGAGGACCCACTCATCTATTTTTTTTTTATAGATGATAGAGATTTAAAGAAGTATATCAAATGAAAATATTTATATCATATTAAATATGAAATAAAGAAGAAAAATGAATATAAAAGCACTTGCAAACCTCTACATTTTTGTGTACTTTCAAAATTATTTCAAGTACAAAGAAGATAAAAGTTGTTTAGGTTTGTTTTGGGGTTTTAGGTCAAACCCTTGCTTTGGTGTTTCTACCTCCACAACAACCAAGATGCAAAAATATTTTTGTGTGTGTGTGAGATCCTATCCCAAATGTATCTAGGAATGGTTAGAGCAATGCAACTAAAAATAGTATAAACTAGAATGAAGGAGATAAGGGATGTGAGGATCCCAAGGTGCTTAGGGGCACAAAAGCCAAAATGGATACATTAACATAAGATAGATAAAAAGATAAAAATGGAACAATATCACTTTATCAAGCTTGAGGAAGCTAAGAGTGTTGAAGAAGAATGCTAGTGTGCTCATAAGGAGGAACCAATGATAAAGATGAGACGTAAGAACCTACAAATATTTTTGGTAGATATCTTGAAAATTTGAGAGTTTTAATGTGTGCACGAGGGTGTAAAAATAAAAGATAGATTCAAAAATAAGAAGAGGTAAAAGGAAGGGGCTAAAAATCCATTTGGATTTGTCCTAAGTGGTTATTATTGACCTAGGAAGGTGACAAGTGATGGTCACAAAAAACTATCATGGGATGCTAGTGCATCACATGGATGTTTGAGAAAAACCCTAGGGTCTAAACAATTTGAGATGTGAAAGAATGAAACATAGTAAACAAATGAGGCTAACCCAATTGCAACATTAGCTTGACAAAAAGGACCATGAGAGATGAGGCCTTCTTACCATGGGAGGAAAAAGGATAATGCAAGGGTCAAAATGAATCTATAAGCACACTAAGGAGTGGAAACCAAATAGAGCATAAAACATAGCATGGAATTGCAAGGGTATGTAATTTTTTATGTTGCACTCACATATTTGGATTTCTCTAAAAAATTATACATTTTTTAAAAATAGCACCTAGTTTTGAGTTTGTATGTAAAATTTATGGCTTTCAAAAGTTGGAGAACAAAATTAGACTAGCCAAACTAGTGTTTTTCTAATTAATGGGGTAAAAATGCTTTCAATGGATAAAAATATTTTTAGCATTGTACTTGAAACAAAAATTTTGGTTTACAATAAGATAATGTCTCATGGTGTTCCAAATACGTCATTTCTAAATCTTAGACTTTTATTCAAGATTGTACATGCATAACTATCCATTATAAATATATTTGAAGATAAAGTTGTGAGGATTGAAGTGGTTTATGAAGGGAATTGAGTTGAAGATTATACAAGTCTACAATTCACAGTGATAATTTAATGATATAAACTAATCAAACATGTAAGTGAACCAATTTTTTTTTGAAGTTGTTGGAATGCTATGTCTCTTTGCTCAATTAGGGTCTTTCACCTAAAGGAAAAAGATAGATCCCACACCAAAAATATAGGTGGTTCACTCAAATTAATGTATGTATGATGGAATTATGCCTAAATGAAATGATCTAAATGCAACAAACTGATAAAATTGATTGATTATTAATGCAAAACTAATGAAATATGAAGTGTTTGAAAACACAGTGTGATATGCAAATGCACCTAGAAATGAATAGTAAACTGTAACAAAAATGGATGAAACTGAAAGTGTGCACTTGAGATCTTGTTGGAGACTGGAAATGACTTTTGAAATTCTATTGATCCTGATTTTTAGGCCTAGTGGGACTCATTCGCCATTCTAGGCGAATCAGTCTCAGTTCTAGAAAATTGCAATGGAGCCCGTTTCGAATAAATGGGTATCCAAAACTGCAGAAAACCCTGTTCAGGTCTGGCAGTGGGAATCATTTTCCATCCATGGAGAATCAGTCCACTTTTGAATTTCTGAAAATCCAAAGGTGGAAACTGAAGTCCTTGGTCTGCACTTCGGCTCTTGATAGGTGTCCGCCTCCAAAAGTTTGATTTTCGGACTTGAAAGTGACTTTTTTTTTATATTTTTCCTTGGTCAATAGGAAGGTGTCTTCAAAAACTTTACAACTTGATCTTCAATTATTTCCAAGCCTTCAAGATGCCTAAATTTGTAAACATGCAAGGCAAGAGAGAGAAATGTTGAATGTTAGGGCATGTGGGTTTGCCTTGGTCAAACCCCTTTTTAGGTAATTAAACGAAATGAAGAAAAGAATGTAATGATGCATGCAACAATGGAGTTATTACCTTTCCATGATGATTTATCTTGAATGTCTGGAGCAAAACATGAAGAATCTTCTCTTGAATGTCCTAGGAAGCTATCTTGATGACTTGAAATGATGAAACCCTTGTTTGGTTGACTTGATAGAGAAGATAGATGATGAATGAATGATAAGAGATATGTGAATGGGTTATGAGATGTAAATTAGGGTTTAGATACTTGATTTTATAGGCACTTCACCTTATTTTCCCATAAATTGGATCCCCAAGGTCGACATGAAGAAAAATTAAACTTAAAACCTAATTTTTCCCACTCAAAAGTCAAGATTGACCCAAATGGGACTCATTCGCCACCTTGGGAAAATCAGTCCCACCTGTCAGGGACTCATTCACCACAGATGGCGAATTAGTCCCAAAGGGGTCCATTTGCTAGCTGGGTTGTTGGGAAATGCATAAATGAGGTTTATATGATGACTTTGTCAGTTATTTGATAAATTTATGGCTTGGGATGCACAATATGGGGTCATAGGGGCATATTAATGATGATGTGAAGGTCAATTAGGGCTTGGGACACATAATTCAATGTGAAAGTGTGATTAAATACACTTTACAACACTAAAATGAGGTCTACATAGCCTAGAAAGGTACAAGAACCAATGTGAATGTGTAAAACACATTACAACACCAGGTTTAAGTTAAATTTAGTTCACAAGACTTCTAGATTGATGTGAAAATACATTTTATAATGTTGAATTAAGGGAAGATGGGTTCATTAAGTCTAGAAAAGTGTGAAAGTCTTTTACAACACTTTACAACACCTTCACAAGACATCATTAGATGCATTTACAAGGGTCCAAGACCCAATGTGGACATGTAAAACACTTCACAACACTAAATTAAGGCCTCATTAAGTCCAATTTATCATGAATTATTCTCATGTCAAGCAAGAAATGCCCATTTTTCTACACCACATTTAGCCCCCACTTTAGTGGGAGGATGAACTTGCTTCAAACTCACACTAAGGTAGACACTCAAGAGAGATCTGAGTGTACTAATGAAAATGACTAAGGATGACAAAGATCAAGAAGGAAGTCGAGCCCCCAGGATCCAAGATCCTAAGTCAAACCAACAAGATACATGATCATACAATGGAAAGAGAGGAAAACGAGGTGGAAAAGATGCGCTCACTCTGGGGCCACAAATCATAAGGTCGTCCACGGGATGAGTTGTCCCAAAGAAGTGGTTTTAGTGAGAAATTCAAGCCAGTGTGTTGGCTTCCCACCGTATAATGAGAAAGTCATGCCAGTGTGTTGGCTTCCCACCGTATAATGAGAAAGTCATGCCAGTGTGTTGACTTCCCATTATACTAACCATACCAAAGTTATGCTCCTGATAACATTGATAAGGCATCACAATGTAAATTCTTTTTGTAAATGTTTTTGAATGTCATGTAAAAATTTTGTTAAAGGGGATTTTGCTTTGTTCATGTAAGGTCTTCTTCTTAGGGAGAATTGTGCCTAATGTCTCCAAGAGAGGACAATTTAGGGTGTCAGATCATTATCCATGGGATGCCTCGTTCGCATCAAGCCACTTCAGTTGATCATTATTCCCTTGTCAGATTGTTATCCATGGGATGCGTCATTCGCATCAAGCCACTTCAGTTGATCGTACACTCTTGGAAGGCATCAAACCCAATGACACCACCAAGGAGAGGACATGTCACAAGAAAAAGTAAATCACACCATGAAATTTGCACAAAGATGTTTATGTATGCCCCCACTTTAAAGCGGTTGCTCCACCATTACTGTGAACAATTACTTTAAAGTAGAAGAAGGTATGAGAGCTTATTCGAAAATCCCTATGCCAAGTCATATGTTTTCGATAAGCTGTGTCATGAAGAAAGGTAGTATGTCACATGCGAGTCAATCTTAAGACATGTCGTCCACATCCCAAGCTTGCTCTTATATGTTCATGAAAGGTTAATGATTAGTCAAAAGAGACAAGAACAAGTGACATACGAGGATAAGGCTTTCTAACCCTTTACCCCCACTGAGTGTAGGACAAGGGTGAGCCTAGAATGGATGATGGTATGCCGTCCCTTGCGATGGATGCAAAACATGCAATAGTGAGTATGCTATTATTACATGCCAAGGAGCAATGACTAATGTTATTTATTTGGATAAGGAAACAAAGTGTCTGCTTGATACATGTATAATGAGATATCTATCAATTTAGGATGTACCAAGGGTAGAGTTTTCTTGGAAGAATCTTGTGTGATAGTATTGATGTTGAGTGAAGGTTTGTTGGATGGGTTAATTTCTATGAAAGGACAATCACGAAGACCATGATGTGGTTTTTGTGTTTGAGGCCCTATGGGTGTATGTAGACCTTGTTCTAGAGCATCACATCCTTGCGTAGGTTGCTTCATAAGTCTTTTAGGTTTGAGGTTGGCCATGATTGTATATGTTTGTTTCTTGTGTAATGGTGGGTAAAGAATGATAGGATGCTTAGGTGTTTCCAAAATAACTTTAGCACACATAAGGGGATGATTAATGGTTGGAGTTTTTTGAGTATCAATAGTGGTGATATGAGAAGAAGGCTCTATTTGGTTGTCTACTTTCTCTAAGGTATCATTCTTATGTGCCATAATATTGACCCTAGGAGGAGAGCTTTTAGGAAAGTGACAAATAATAGGTTCATCACATGTCATAGTTGGATTTGGTAAGATAGCTTCATTGCTCATAGAAGATGCATCAAGAGAAGGATAACTAGGAGTTTCATGGTTACCAATGATTGGAATTTTTTGTTCAAATAGATCTTCCATCACAATATCTTCTAACACTAAACTATCTTCTTCATGTGTAGAGAAGATATTAGTAGAAGAAAAGGGTTGATTGTCATGATTATCTACATTTACATCCTCATGTCCTATAATGTCTTCTTGAGTGGGAGAGGTAGGATTTTCATAGCTCTCAATCATATCCTCCACACAAATTTGTTTGTCATGATCGTCCATGATTTTATCCTTATTCACTAAAGGATTTTCACAAGTAGAGGAGGTGTTGGGAGATGAATGAGCACTAGGTAAGGTAGTGGCAATGATTTCAACTTTGTGTGTCATAATTTCATTGCAAGGGGGAGGAGAAGGAAGAGAAGCAAGACTTTCATGATCTTCAATGATTGTGTCTTCTTTCATCAAGATACCTTCATCACCAATGGGAGAGATATTAGGAGAAGAACAATTATGATTATCATGATTATCAATGCATGCATCCTTTTGTGTCAAATATTTAGTGGATGATCTTAGTGAGAGGAAGTCCTTAAGGGCTTCATCTAACATGTCTAAATCATCACTACTAAAGGGCTTGGATGCTATGCTTTTTCTAAATTGAATCATCTTTTGAATTGGGTCATTTGATGTTTTTTAGTTTTTAGTTTTCATTTTCCAATGAATGTGGGGTGAAATCACAATACCATGTCTCACATTTTGCCTAAGATGGAAATTTACATCAATATTTTTAACTGAATCTTCATCTTCTGAGACCTATAGTAGTTGAACTGTTAAGATTTTGAAGATGATGTGAACTAGTGATTTGTGGCAATTTGTGTGTAGATTCTTTTTTTTTTTCATTTTTTTTGAAATAAATAATGAATCTTTCAACATCTCCTTCTATAACTAGTTTTAAATAGAAAACAACATTTTCAGAAAGTAACGTTTGTGTCATACAACATAACTTTTATTATATAAAGGATTAAATTATAATTTTTGAAATATAGATTCTCAACATCAATATCTAGGGAAAGGATATTTTTTCATAATTTTTTGTTGAATATTTTATTTTAAATTAATTTTTGAAGTCACTATAACTATAATTTGGACATACATGTGTGTCGTACAACATAACTTGTTGTGTATATATCGAAATCCAATTTTTATTTTTTGGGTGAAACAAGGAAATCAATACCTAGGGAATGAGTATTTTTTGAATTTTTTTTACAATGGTTTACTATTTTTCCACCTTTGCACAACAAAGAGCTCGATGTTTGGAGAAAACCCTATGTTTAATAGAAATTAAAAATTAAATACATGATAAAATGAAATATATAAAAAATATACTTGTTGGAAAGCTCGTTTCGAGGGATACAATCTTGCAAAATATAATTTTTAAATGATGTTATTTAATCCCTCAAAAGGAGAAGAAAAAGTGGTTTTTTGCTAGCATTTTGATAGGTGCGAAGAAGACTTCATTGTGGGTATGATTTAATATTAGAGGGGTTCTATCCAAGGGGGTCTTATCTATCCCTCTTCAATTAAAAACCTTTAGATAGAGCCTCTCAAGACTTAAATCATTATTTTTTTCTAAAAACAGTGATTTCAGGCAAAAATCAACACGTCCCAAAAGTGAGACACACTATTGTTTCAACACCCTGTGATCTAAATGAACTAGGAACTAATGCTGAAAATGAAAATTGTAAAAGTCTAATTGCCATGAATGTAAACATTGCATAGTACTAATGAGTTAAATGTAATAGAAGTGATGAAAACTTAAAAGGAAATGTAAAGACATAAGATGAAATGCCACTTTTCAGATATCAAACAAGGTAATCTACTAATGACACTATGAAATAATCTGAAAGATGAAAGATTGGAAATGCAAATATGAATTTTAACCATGCATGAAATGAGCTAATGTAAGCTAAATCTAATGAAATGCATGATACAAAAACTCAACCAACTGATGCAGATAACTGATGGGAGCAAACAAAAGCATAAAAATAGGGTTTTCAGCTCTGTAAAAGGCAGTTTTAGGGGTGAAAAGGGACTGATTTTCCCAAGGTGGCGAATGAGTCCCAGTGGGGATTTTTTGAGATTTTTTTGAGAAATTTTTATTTTTTTGTGCTGTAAGATGCAGAACTAAGATGAAAATGAAAATTTTCAATTTTTTTTAATGATTCTAGATGTCAAAAATGCAACCTAAATCCACTTTTCATGAATGCAAAATTTGAAACCTAGTATGCAAATTAATCCATGCAAACCCTAATGCAAGGTCAATTCAATGCTAGATCTTTGATGAAGGACTCCAAATTAGACAAGAAGGCATTCAAAAAGTAGGTTCACCAAAATGAACCAAATATTTTTTAAGTTGTTGGAATGCTATGTCTCTTTGCTCAATTAGGGTCTTTCACATAAAGGAAAGAGATATATCCCACACCAAAAATCTAGGTGGTTCACTCAAATTAATGTATGTATGATGGAATTATACCTAAATGAAATTATCTAAATGTAACAAAATGATAAAATTGATTGATTATTAATGCAAAACTAATGAAATATGAAGTGTTTGAAAACACAGTGTGATGTAAATACACTTAGAAATGAATAGTAAATTGTAACATAAATGGATGAAACTGAATGTGTGCACCTGAGATCTTGTTTGAGACTGGAAATGACTTCTAAAATGTTGTTGATCTTGATTTTTAGGCCTGGTGGGACTCATTCACCATTTTGGGCAAATCAGTCCCAG
This sequence comes from Sequoia sempervirens, assembly GCA_007258455.2. Taxonomy (NCBI): domain Eukaryota; kingdom Viridiplantae; phylum Streptophyta; class Pinopsida; order Cupressales; family Cupressaceae; genus Sequoia; species Sequoia sempervirens. Next base: position 105,567 of record VDFB02088549.1, on the reverse strand, counting down.
TTCTGAAAAACTGCATTGGAGCCCGTTTTGGACAAATGGGTATCCAAAACTGCAAAAAACTCCATTCAGGCCTAGTAGTGGGACTCATTTTCCATCCATGGAGAATCAGTCCACTTTTTGAATTTCTAAAAATCCAAAGGTGGAAACTAAAGTCCTCGGTCTGCACTTCGGCTCCTGACAGGTGTATGCCTCTGAAAGTTTGATTTTCGGACCTGAAAGTGACTTTTTGTTGATATTTTTCCTTGGTTTATAGGAGGGTGTCTTCAACAACTTCACAACTTGATCTTCAATGATTTCAAATCCTTCAAGATGCCTAAATCTACAAACACACAAGGCAAGAAAGAAATGTTGAATGTTAGGGCATGGGGGTTTGCCTTGGTCAAACCCCTTTTTAGGTAATTAAACCAAATGAAGAAAATAATATAATTATGCATGAAACAATGGAGTTATTACCTTTATATGATGATTGATCTTGAATGTCTGGAGCAAAACATGAAGAGTCTACCCTTGAATGTTCTAGGAAGCTATCTTGATGACTTGAAATGATGAAACCCTTGTTTGCTTGACTTGATAGAGAAGATAGATGATGAATGAATGATAAAAGATGTGTGAATGGGTTATGAGATGTAAATTAGGGTTTAGAGACTTGATTTTATAGGAAATTCACCTTATTTTCCTGTAAATTGGATCCCCAAGGCTGACATGAAGAAAAATCTAACTTAAAACCTAATTTTTCCCACTCAAAAATCAAGATTGACCCAAATGGGATTCATTTATCACCTTGGGTGGATCAGTCCCACCTTGCAGGAACTCATTTTCCACAGATGGCGAATTAGTCCTAGAGGGGTCCATTTGCTAGCTGGGTTGTTGGGAAATGCATAAATTAGGTTTATATGATGACTTTGTTGATTATTTGATCAATTATGCCTTGGGATGCACAATATGGGGTCATAGGGGCCTATTAATGATGATGTGAAGTTCAATTAGGGCTTGGGACACATAATTCAATGTGAAAGTGTGATTAAATACACTTTACAACACTAAAATGAAGTCTGCATAGCCTAGAAAGGCACAAGAACCAATGTGAATGTGTAAAACACATTACAACATGAGTTTGAAGTTAAATTTAGTTCACAAGCCTTCTAGACTGATGTGAAAATATAATTTATAATGTTGAATTAAAGGAAGATGGGTTCATTAAGTCTAGAAAAGCGTGAAAGTCTTTTACAACACTTTACAACTCCTTCACAAGACATCATTAAATGTATTTACAAGGGTCTGAGACCTAATGTGGATGTGTAAAACACTTCACAACACTAAATCAAGGCCTCATTAAGTCCAATTTATCATGAATTATTCCCATGCCAAGCAAGAAACACCCATTTTTCTATGCCACAGTAAGAGTTACATGTTACAAGCAATAAGGACTAAATTCATTAAGATTTAGGTTTTATGCCATGCCCAAGTAGTCAAGGATTATAATTTCTATCAAATATTTGTGGTTAAATGAGTAGTAGCTCACATTTTTTTACATTTTTCTCTAGTACATACATTTATTTAAAATAAAATTTTGTCTTCTTAATTGTATATAATATTTACTCTTATTTACATATTATAATTTAAATTAATTGACTTTACAAGTTTATAACAATATTTATTTTATAAATATATATGTTGATAACTAGTACATATAATACAAAAATAATAATTTATGATTTAGTATATCCTCCTATTAAAAAGGGAAAATTCAAATCTTAGTTACACTATTTAAGCATGGCCATAGTTTGAGCTTATTCTTCAAAAATAAGTTTCAGATAACAAAATTTTGATTATTTGTATTAGTTTCTTCATTATGAGAATGGAGTGAAGGCCTATACTATGCCATGACTTCCTCCCATGAGGAATGCCAAAAGTATTGCAATGATTGGGGAGGATTTTGTAGGCTTCTTGGCCTTCTAAGGCCTAAGTTATTCATTTGGCACACAAGGCGAACCCCTGTATGTGAGTATTAGTAAGCCCTAGACCACCAGAGTCACACGGGAGACAAAAATACTTCGAAGAAACTTGATGGAATCCTTTACCTTTCTCCAAGGAAACCCAAAGAAATTCATTTATAAAAAATCTAGAATTTCTTGGCAAGAGAAAGGGGAATAATAGTAAAAAAATACTTTTTTTAATGTGAGTGAGAATAGCTTGCTAAAGAATTACAAAAGAGGATTGAAAAGCAAAGTGAATTCTCAACAATTTTAAAATTATCTTATGGCCAATCATTTCCAACCAATGTGTCCAACTAGGAGGCGTTGGACAAAAATATTGATAATTGCATTGAGTTTTCTATGACTAAATATCAAAGTCAAAAGCAAGGAAAAAGCATTCAAACATTACAAGGCATGGCCGAGTGAGAAAGGAATCATTGGTGAAATTTCCATTAATGTGTTAGAGATTGGAGTTAGGAAGGGAGATACCTTTAACCCTCTACTGGGTAGTTGTGCTGGCCAACAAATATCTAAATCGTTTAGTCACAAGAACATATAAATTTAGAGCAAGAGGGAAACCTTGGAAAATGAAGAGAAGGAGCCCAAATGAAGAATCATGTTTCAAATAATTAATTGAAACACAAGCCAAGGCATTTGCAAATAGAATTTGAATTGATCAAAGAAAATTAGGGCCAAACCCAAGGGCTTGAAGCATGACTAGAATAAATGATCATTTAATGCATTCCATAGGCTTTAGCAAAGTCTATTTTGATTAAAATAAGTTGCTTTTTTAGAGAAAAAAGCTCATTCAAAACCTTCCCAAACAATAATAGTATTATCTATGATATATTCACTTTTTATAAAGCTAGTCTATTTGGGTCAGATAATAAGTCAAAGAAAATGATATGTGAAGTACACAAGCTTTGGATATGATCTCGTAGGAAGTATTCAACAAAGTAATCAAATACCAATTATATATTTCATCAAGATCGCCTACCTTAGTTAATACTTTTATATTTCCTTTATTTATAATAACACTTAGGGAACCTATTGCAAAATATTCTAAAATTAAACCTAGAAAAGATTAAGTCCAAAAGTGTCCTATGTAACTTTATAAAATTAATAATGGAAACCATCACAACTAGGGGCTTTATCATCAACCATGTAGAAATTTTCTTTACAAAGATCTACCAAAGTGAGTTTCTAGTCACAAAGGGCTCATTTAGTAGCAAAGAGCTTACACAAGACCACACTCAAACACCCATGAAGGGATTTCTTAGTCTTGGAATAAGGAACTTAAGCTTTAAAATCTTCCAATAATAGAAAAAAAAAGCTTAAATAATATCTAGAAGCTCAGAGAGGACTTAATGGCCTTATTTGATATGCTTGATTTGTTGAGGAATTTAAAAGTCTCAAAGGGATTAAAAGAATTATTTAGAAACTTTATCCTCAATTTTTGAGCCAATCCAAATGGGCCTTGATTTATCTCCTTAAGTTGTATAATTATTAGTAATTTTCTTCTACTACTAAAGTTGAGCAATGTGCAACTACATACTAGGGGAGAATGAAAATGCCTCTAGCTTGATAATGACCTGATAGAGTTCCAAGGTGGTGTCCTTAGATGAGTAGTGGAAAAACAATGTTAGTTGGTGATCATAAATTAAAATAAAAAGCAATATTTTTGATAACACCATTCCACCATTAGATCCAACCAATCTCATGAGAAGGATGTGGCTTAAAATTCTGTATGCATTGAATATGGACCAACAAGGGAGTAGACTCAATAATGATCTATTGAGGTAAATTTGCACTTTGGGAGCTTTAGGTAATGTAGATTGCCACTCAATATAAAATTAGATCAAGAGATATTTTAAGACTATTATCTATCAAAGACTCCATCTATAATTAGAAATAGTTGGAGAAAGAAAAGATGAGCTAACTTTACAACATGGCTCTATCAAGACATTCAAGAATTATTTCTATACTTGAATAAAAATTTGACCATTATATGAAAGTAAATTAGAATGATAAGAATCAATATTTGGATAAAAAATAATCAGTTTATTATGCAACTAGTACCAAGCCTCTTTTCTATTAGTTTTCCTTCTCATAGGGTGGTGGCCAAAATTATCAAATATCAATTCGATCATATTGAAATCCCCACACATGAGCCAAGAGGCAATGAGAAGGAATTTCAATCCAAAACTAGATGAGATACATCTTAATAACATTATTAAAACTGTAAACATTAATAACCCTAAGAGAGTGGTTTTTAATATTAAAGAGGACCCATAAGGCACAACTAGTGGGATCACATATGTGAGCCACTATGTTTTGTTTCTATGTAGGTAAAATTAGATTGACAAGTTCTCCACAACCTAGTTGATGGTTACTAAATAAAAAGAGGCTTTTTGGCTATATGCCATGATAAATGATAGAAAATATGAAACCTACAATTTTTAACTCCAATAAAAAATACGTTGAGCATGAGACACATTTGTTTAATATCTTACCTGATGTATTTAATTCTTGAGTTATTAGAGCTCCCAATATTCCATGAAATCAAAATCATAGAAGAGGAGAATCGAGGAACATTCTATCTTCATTGAGATCATCAAGAGATCTATAATTATTATTTAGTGATTCCTCATTTGTGAATGATGCCATTTTTTAATGTATGAGCTATCTAAATTAAATTAACTTGCTGCAAATGGAATTTAGAAATCTCACAAATATCATTCAACAACATAGAGAAATTGAAACACAAATTCCAATCCCAAATTTCAATATGCAACTAGAAAATCTTTGAATTAAATATGAGAAATTAATCTATTACAATCCAATCATGGCTAAATGCTGTAACAAGCCATAAGAAACCCCTGGAAATCACACACAATCTGATTTGAAGCAGCAAATCAAAGCTTGGAGTCAATCTTCTCTCCAACACTTGCAACTTCAAACCATTCCATAAACAATGTTTTCAATTTGCACAAATTGTGTTGATTTTTCATCTGTCAACACTCTCAAATCTGTCAATCCCACAAAGAAATCTCCATCTGAAGGTGAGAAACACCCTTCTTCTCTTCTTGTGTTTTTCCTCTTTGAAAAACTAACTCCAAAATGAAAGAAATTCATTTTTATCTTCTCATGCTTTCCTGGAATTACATTTTCAATGCATTTCATTTACATTTAGCTTGCATTCCAAAACCCCCTAGGAAAATCAACACCCACCTCTAGGAAGGGAAAATAAAATATAATTTAATATTCAATCTTGAATAAAATGTGCATTTTAATCTTCCAAACTTAGGCAAAAATACCATATGGCTTTAAAATTGCTTTAGTGCTTTCACAAATAAAGCAAAAAAGCAGATTCCTCAACTTGGGCACCCACCTCTTGGGTTCCTAATTTTTAGGAGCTGTGGAAATTTAAAATATGAGTTACAAATGGCTTTAAATTCTCCAATAAACCCACACCATAAATTGCTTTTTTTTTCTTTTTTAGTTTTAAAGCATATTCTCCATGATTCCTCTTCACTAATTTGACTCAATTTGAAATCAAATCCAAATTCAAATTTTCACACATCACAAAATTTTTAATTTCACACCAAAATATGAATTTCAATAATCAAACATGAAATCCAACACACCAAAATTGAAAATTTCAAAAATAAAACCTTCAAGTTGACACAGGATTACACTAAGCCATGGATGCTCCTGCATCAGACACCCATGGTAGAAGAAAAGTGATCCTATCACTTTCCAAGAGGATATCCAAGCTGAATAACCTCAGTCTTAGACATCAATGAAGATTCCTCTACAGGTCTTCCAAAACATTTCACCAAATATTCCATGTATTGCTTCTTTCTTGTGCTTCTTTTCACCCTGCTATCAAGAATTGCTTCAATCTTGTCACTCTCTAAAGTAGGTGTGAATGCTTGTGGTTGTCTTGCTGCTGTAACTTCATTATTTTCACCTTCAAGGAATATGGTTAGATCTGAAATATTGAATATTGGAGAAATATTTAAGTCATTGGGAAGTTCTACCTCACATGCATTACCAGAATCATGTTTTCTCACTATCTTGTACGGACCAATCTTCTTCATCTTGAGCTTGTTGTATGTACCCACTAGAAATATCTCCTTTATTATATGCACCACAACTTCATCTCCAACCTGAAATTCCTTATGTATTCTCTTCAAATCAGCATTAGTCTTGTAAGAAAAATTTATTTTATTGATATGCTTTCTCACCTCATCATGTAGTTCCTTCATATGTGTAGCAAAATCCTCTGCATCAACACTCCTTTTCACATCCTTATCTATCTTATTCAATTCTGAAACAAATCTTGGGCTACTACCATAAAAAAATTGAAATGGTGACATGCATGTGCTTCTGTTAACTGAGTTTTAGGCAAACTCAGCTTGCGGTAAGACTAAATCCCATCCTTTTGGTTTGTCTCCAACCAAGCATCTCAAAAAATTTCCCAAGCTTCTATTCACCACCTCTATTTGACCATCTGTTTGAGGATGGTATGCTAAGAAAAACTTTAATTCAGTGTTGAGCTTCTTCCAAAAGGTTCTCCAAAAGTAGCCAACAAACTTGGTGTCCCTATCAGAAACAATGCTCTTTGGAATTCCATGAAGCCTCACAACTTCCTTGAAAAACAAATCTGCAACATTCATTGCATCATTAGTCTTATGACAAGGTATAAAATATGCCATTTTAGAGAACCTATATACCACAAAAAATATAAAATCATTTCCTTTGTGTCCTTGGCAATCCAAGAAAAAAATCCATACTTATGTCCTCCCATGGCTTCTCTGGTACTAGTAGTGGCTGATATAAACTAGTGTTTTGACTTACTCCTTTTTCCACTTGACACACTCTACAACCTTGCACATACTTCCTCACATATTGCTGCAATTTAGGCCAATAATACTTCTCTCCAACCAATGTAATAGTCTTGTCAAAACCAAAATGCCATGCAAGTCCACCACTATGTTTCTCCTTAATTAAATTCAGCCTCATAGAACTTCTAGGAAAGCATAACTTGTTACCTTTAAACAACATGTTAGCTTGGATTAAATAATCCAACCATTTGGTTCTATTTGTTGCAATAGGCTCTTTTCAAGCTTTCCATGCCTCTCCAAAATCTAAGTCTCCTTCATACATATTTTTGAGTTCATCAAAACCCACAACTTCAACTTGCATTTCAATAAAAAAACCTTGTCTTCTACTCAAAGCATCAACAACTCTATTAGACTTCCCACTCATATGTTTCAAAAAGAAAAGTGTAAGTTTGTAAAAACTCAACCCATTTCATGTGTCTTTGACTCAACTTCCCTTGACTACTCAAGTATTGGAGTGCTTGATGATCGGTATACAAAACAAATTCTTTTGGAATAAGATAATGTCTCCATTTCTTAAGTGCTTGAATGATTGCATAAAATTCTTGATCATAAATTGAATACTTTTTCTTAGCATCATTAAGCTTCTCACTAAAATATGCAATAGGCTTACCTTCTTGGCTTAAAATAGCCCCAATAGCATTCCCACTTGCGTCACAATCTACTTGGAACACCTTGCTAAAATATGGAAGTGCTAGAACAAGCTGCATTATCACTTTACTCTTCAACAAATCAAATCTCTTTACTACCCTTGTAGTCCACTTAAAATTCCTTCTTATCACCTCTCATTATTTTAGTTAGTGGTGCACATATGCTACTAAAACCTTCGATGAAATTTCTATAAAAAATTTCCAACCCATGAAATGATCTCACCTCAGTTACACTCCTTGGTGTTGGCCATTCTAGAATAGCTCTTACCTTTTCCAGGCCCATGTTGATGCCTTCCCTTGAAACAACAAAGCCTAAAATACACCAATTACCTCTTCACAAAGTTGCACTTTTTGAGGTTAATCAACAATTTTTTTATCTCTAAGCTTTTAAAAAATGAGTCTAATATGCATCAAATGCTCCTCAAGAGTCTTTCTAAAAATTAAAATTTCATCTAAATACACAATCACAAATTTTCCCAAGAACTCTTCCAACACTTCATTCATTAACCTCATAAATGTACTAGGTGCATTGGTTAGCCCAAATGACATGACTAACCACTCATACACACATTCCTTTGTCTTGAATGTTGTCTTCCAGTCATCTCCTTCACGTATCCTTATCTGGTGATACCCACTCTTCAAATCAATCTTGCTAAAATATATTGCTCCACTCAAGTAGTCCGTGATATCATCCATCCTTGGTAATGAAAATCTATATTTTATTGTAATCTTGTTGATAGCCCCGAAATTCATGCACATACTCCATTCTCCTTTCTTTGGTGACAAAATAGCAGGCACTACACATGGGCTTCAACTCTCTCTTATCAAACCTTTCTTTAAAAAATCAACTTGTCTATTTACCTCTTCATTCTTTGTAGGTGATAGTCTGTAGGCTGCCTTGTTTGGAAAAATTTTCCTTGGAATCAAATCAATTTGATGGTTGATTTTTCTCACGGGTGGGATTCCTTCAGTCACATTATCTAAAACAATCATCTTAAACTCTTGCAGCAAATTAGCAACCTCTACAGGAACTTCATCTACAACTTCATTGGTAACTTTAAGAATAATAGAAAAACAAAATTTCTCATGCTCCATACCTTCAAGAAATCTTCTTGCATCAACTAAACAAACTCTAGCATTACCAAAAACTTGAACATTTTCCTCCTTCAAAGGTTTCAGCTTATGCTTCACTCCATCTTTCACAATTGTGTAGGTGTTAGCACACTCATCATGTATGATTTTCAGTCATATTGCCATGGCCTTCCAAGAAAAATGTGACAAGCATCCATAGGGATGATATCACAAAGAATTTCATCATGGTAATTCCAAATTTTAAACTTCACATTGCATTGTTCACTTACAATTTTTTTTTGATTATCTTACACCCAAGCAATCTGGTATTGATTTGGTTGTTTTCTCCTCTCAAGCTTCAAATTTTTCACCATCTCATCAGACACAAGATTGTTCGTGTTGCCACTATCAACTATGATGTTGCACACCTTTCCTTCACACTTGCACCTTGTTTTGAACTTCTTTCTTTGCATAGGCGCATTGTCTTCATTCAAGAGTGCTCTCCTTGTCATCAAAACCTCTCCATCTTCAGCATCTTCGGATTGTGAAGAATGCACCTCTTCCTCATTCACATTTTCTTCTCTTCTTTGGTATTCTTGTCTCCTTTTTGGCTTCTCTTCTTTTGGGAAATCATAGGCTCGGTGGCCTTCTTCTCCACATTTGTAACAAGTGCCCCTAAATGGGCCTCCTCCATAACTACATCCTCTGCCTCTACCTCTAAAATTTTGGTCTCTTGAGCTTTGTCCATCCTCATATTTTTGTGCTCTATTGCTGCCCTCTTCATTTTTAAAACTCTTTTTCTGATTTTCATCATTCTTGTATAGTTTTCCTCCTGTTTTACCTCCACGAGCTTCTCCCCTTTGTTTTCTTTCAAATCTCTTATTCAACCTTTCCTCTATCTTCAATGCCATTTGATAGGCATCTTCCATTATCACAACTCTAACCAATGTCATTTCTTCTTGAATGCTTGACCGCAGCCCGTTCATGTGCCTTGCAATCTTTTCCTTGGTTACTTCTGAATGTCCAATTCTTATGAGAATTTTATGAAATTCTTATATATACTCTTTAATACTTTTGTTTCCTTTCTTCAAATCTTGCATCCTCTTGAGCAAATCTAACTCATAATCAACTGCATTAAACTACCTTTTTAATTTGTCTACCATTTTATCCCATTTCATAATCTTCTCTTTTCCTCTTCTTCCCCTTTCTAATTGGACTTCTCTCCACCATATTGAGGCATGTCCCTTCAGTCTTGTCTTAGAAAATCCCACTCTATCATTGTCTTCTACCTCTTCGAATTCAAAATACTCCTCCAACTCATTCAACCAATCTATTAAATCCTCTGGATTTAAACTCCCATTGAATGTAGGAAAATCCATTTTTGGTCTCTTCCCCATTTTTGTTAAATATTTCAATAGTGGGTCATTTATAACTGCTGCAATCTCTTCTCTTTGCTTAGTATCTAAACTAGCATTCTTGGTATGTTCATCTTCATCTTCATCATCTTCACTTCTTGGGTCTCTTACTCTTGCAAATCCTCTCCTTATCTCATTTTTAAAAGTTTCAACCTGCCTTCTCAAGACTCTAAATTCATCATTTCTAACAAAATTATCTACTTCTCCTCTACCTCTTCCCCTACCTCATGGGTTTCTTTTGGAAAACAATTTTTTTTGTAGCACCACACTCACAGTCCTGGTGTAAACTGCCTCTCTTCGGCGGTTTTTTTACACACACAAGATCAACTGCTCTGATACCACTAATGTATGAGCTATCTAAATTAAATTAAATTTCTACAAATGGAATTTAGAAAGCTCACAAATATCATTCAACAACATAGAGAAATCGAAACACAAATGCCAGGCCCATATTTCAATATGCAACTGGAAAATCTTTGAATTAAATATGGGAAATTAATCTATTACAATCCAATCATGGTTGAAGGTTGTAACAAGCCATAAGAAACCCTTGGAAATCACACACAATCTGATTTTTAGCGGCAAATCAAAGCTTGGATTCAATCTTCTCTCCAACACCTACAACTTCAAAGCATTTCACAAACAATGTCTTCAATCTGCACAAATTGTGTTGATTTTTCCTCTGTCAACACTCTCAAATTTGTCAATCCCACAAAGAAATCTCCATCTGAAGGTGAGCAATGCCCTTCTTCTCTTATGTTTTTCCTCTTTGAAAAACTAACTCCAAAATGAAAGAAATTCATTTTTATCTTCTCATGCTTTCCTGGAATTACATTCCCAATGCATTTCATTTACATTTAGCTTGCATTCCAAAACCCCCTAGGAAAATCAACGCCCACCTCCAGGAAGGGAAAATAAAATATAATTTAATATTCAATCTTGAATAAAATATGCATTTTAATCTTTCAATCTTAGGCCAAAATACAATATGGCTTTAAAATGGCTTTAATGCTTTCACAAATAAAGCAAACAAGCAGATTCCCCAACTTGGGCACCCACCTCCTGGGTTCCTATTTTTTAGGAGCTGTGGAAATTTAAAATATGAGTTACAAATGGCTTTAAATGCTCCAATAAACCCACACCATAAATTTACTTTTTCCACCTGTTTAGTTTTAAAGCATATTCTCCATGATTCCTCTTCACCAATTTGACCCAATTTGAAATCAAATCCAAATTCAAATTTTCCCACATTACAAAATATTTAATTTCACACCAAAATATGAATTTCAATAATCAAACATGAAATCCAACACACCAAAATTGAAAAATTGAAAAATAAAACCTTCAAGTTGACACAAGATTGCACTGAGCCATGGATGCTCCTGCATCATTTTTGGAGTCTGAGACTTGACTAGTGCCTTCTTCCAATCTAAAATAAACTCACCTTCCTTTGTCCCACAAGCCAAGCTATGGGAATGGTGAAAGGTGGTAGGAGAGAGTCATTATTATAAAGTAGCACAAGAAAGAAGCAATTTTCTATTAAAGTGAGGCTTGTTTGGTGCCTATAATGACTCTCTTAAGGTTGATAATGTACCATATTCTTCACTCTATTAGGCTTTGAAACTTGAGGCCTAGACATTGATGGTTGATGATTAGCACTTTTAGCTTCAAAAGAAAGAATTTATTTTATTATTCACTATAGTCTAGCCATCCTTTTTTTGAGGTGAATATTTGCTAGTAGGCTATTTGGGTTGAGACTTAAAGCATTGGGTAACAAGAAAATAATCTCAAATTTTATGGTTTGAGGATTGAAATTGATAATAAGAGTTTAAAAACTTGAGAGACATGACCCTTTATGGAAGTTTCTAAGTTCTTGTATAGAATTATATGTAATCCTAAAATCCTTATATAGGTCAATATCAATTCAAACCCTTTTTCAAGGGTGGGTTGAGAAAACATGTTCTTTCTCAACATGGTTAACATGCCCTAGTGAGGCCACTGTATGATCTAAGAAGGGTGAAAGTAGTTAAGGAATGACCAATGAATCAACCTAGACTAAAATTTGAGAAAAATTTCCTCAAGAAAAATCAAGTTTCATGTCCACTACGTAAATACTAACAAAGAGGAACAAATGTACTAGGGGCCATGCTCAAAGATGGCCTTAGTTAAATTTAAGAAAGTGGAAAGGAAAGAACCCCATAACAAATTTTTGAATAGCCTCTATTTGGACTCCATGAGGGATACAAGTGGAGTTTACCAAGATTGTAAGCATGCTTTTAAAGGGGATTCTACCCACAAAGTACCCAACAAGGGTGTAGTTTTCTAGCCATGCACATGCATAGTCAAAATATTGAATTATCAAACAATAATAGGACTAGAAGAGTTACCTCATGGATCACTTTTAGATTGAACTTGCAAGGGTGCTTTTGAGCCATTATCTCTTTTTTCCAACCCAATGATGTCACCATTAAATTTTAGGCCACTTTGGTTGGAAGAAATATAAAAATAAAATTTCATTAAGAGACAAGGAATGTTAATTCAAGGTGAACTACTATAAAAATTAATTCCCCAAAGAGTGTAAATATGGATTTTAACAATACAACATTGGATTAACCATTAAGATATAATGCAAAATCTTTAATAAGTAATAGAAGTCAACAAACAATGATAAACCATCATATGACACTAGATGTACATAGAGAAACCCTTTTGGAAAAAACTCCACTATCAAAGTGAGACACTAGTATGCATTAATTTTTAACAATAAAAGTACATATGCAAAACACCATCTCCCTTCAATCTGAGAGAATTCTAGTAACACTTGTGCACTTGGAAAATAACTCATAGTATGGAAAAAAAACCCAATGCCTTGTGTGCTCAACAAATGCATCCATTCATAAAAAATGTAACTATAAGGTAGTTGTGACCAATGATTCTTGATAACTCACATCTCCATGCCTAGCACCTAGTTTGGGGAAAGTTTCATAAATTAATTTTAATTGATTAGTGATATCCATTATGTGTTCCAACTTCTTCATGATTGACCTCTTTTCTAATTCCCATGTTAAACATCATTACAATTACATGTAAGAGAATGAAATATTACTAAATAATTATCCCCATACATATGGGGGAATCCACTTTCACCCCCTCCATATTCCTTGGCTTGTATATATTATTTATCATCTACAATATGACAAGAACTTAGGATTGTAATATGAATGAAACCTATAATATTAACATTCTCTCACTTGATATTTACATTAAAATGATAAAATATAAACATAAAAAAAATCAAGTATAGGATCCAAGGCCTATGACCTTCCTACACCAGGAGAACTCCTCTATGCTCACTAGCTTCATGAGAGAATCTATAAAATTATATTGTCAAATTTATTCAACATGACTTTATTATTCTCTACCATCTCACACACAAAATCATATTGAACATCAAGATTCTTAGTATGTGCATGCTACATAGGGTTCTTGGCCAAAAAAATATCACTCTAACTATCACAATTATTTAGCCATATGATTCACTTTGGTGGTGGTCAAAGCAACCATAGTTTACCTCTTACTCATCCAGCTCATATTATTTCCAAAAAAATATAATACATAGCCACTAGTAGATCTTTAACTATCCAAGTCACCTACCCAGTCTACATCAACAAAGATTTGTAGGTATAATGTAGGTACATAGTGGTTTACACTTTCTGGGAGATCCTAATTTTTGTGGAAATCAATTTTTTTTATAAAATACAATGATTTAAGCCTTGAAAAGTTGCATTTAAAGGATTCCAATTGAAGAGGTTTTGATCAAACCACCTTAGATCAAACTCCCTTGGATAAAACCCCGATAGTTTTAAACCATACCTATAACAAAGTCTCCTTTACACCTATCGAAATGTTGATAAAAAACAACTTTTGATTCACCTTTTGGGGAATCAAATGAATTCATTTAAAATTTATTTATTGTAAGTATGTAGTCCTTATTATAAGTTTCCTAAAAAGTATAATTTTAAATAAATTTAATTTGACTATTATATTTATGTTTTATTTCTTGTGAATGTAGCTTTTTCATCGAAAATCAAGCTCTTTGTTCTGCACATGTGGAAAAATAGCAAATTATCAATTTTTTTTTGAAAAATATTAGTGCACTAGATATTGATGTCCCTGATCCAACAAAAAAAAATTGATACATACAAAAAAAGTTATGATTTAGCCAATAAATCATGTCTAAATTGTAACTAGTTTGACTTTGAAACTTAATTAATAAAAAATATTCAATAAAATGCTATGAAACCAATTCCATGCACTAGATATCATAGTTACGAATATAAATTTGAAAAAAATAGAATTTTATCCTCATAGAAAAAAAGTTATGTGTTAGCCAATAACGTCACTATTTAAAAATGGTGTTTACTATTAAAAACTAGTTTTCAAAGGAGATGGAAAAAGAAGTGCTATTTCATTCCATTTTTAAAAAAATATATATTTAGAATCTATAGACAAAATGTCACAAATCACTAGTTTGCATCATCTTAAATTCCTCACGGTTTAGCAGCTATAGGTGCCCAAAAGTGAAGATTTAGTTAAAAAAAAATAGTTCAATGTCCAGTTTGGCCAAAATTGTAAACTAGCATTGTGGGATCACCAATTATCTAGATTATTAGTATTGTGAATGTTGAATGAAAATGTGAATTATGTAAAATATGAACAATACAATGAAAGTACCAAATTCACACTCAACAATCACTCAATAAAGCTTAAGATCTATATATGAATCAAATAATGAATAATTATACCATAGCAAAGAACTCAAGCTTGAAGAACGCTCATTGATGTATCAATAAAAATACTCAAGCTTGAAGAACTCCCATTGTAGTAAAAAAACCTAAACACTTATAGAAATATGTCCCTCTCAAGAGAACTAAGGCTTTGGTACCAAATATTATTAATTCAGGGTGAAGTATTACAAATTTTATCCAAAGGGTATGCAAATCTATTTTTTAATGATGCAATATTCAATTACTCATTAAGATATAATGTGAAGGCTTAATCAATAAGTAGAAATCAACAAACCATGATAAATCATCACATGGAATTGTATGTACATGGTGAAATTCTATTAAAAAAACCTCCACCATCAAAGAGAGGCATTAATATTTATTAACATTCAAAAATAATAGTACCTATATAACATCCTATCTCCATTCAATCTGAGAGTGTTCTAATGACACTCGTGAACTTGTGAAATAACCCATAAAACCTCTAATCCAATGCATCTAATTTAAGGAGTGTTGAGAGGAAATCATAAATGGATTCTTGAGACCATGTATCACTAAAATGATGTTATGAAAAAGATTGATTCCCCTATATACTTTTGAATTCCAAAAATTGACAAGCAATAGCCTTATGGGAAACTCAGTTAATGGTGGACCAATTGAACTAAATTGAGTGACCTCCGAGTTTTTTAAAGAAGTCGGCTCCTTCTGTAATTGGGGGGTTTGGAATGGGAAAATGAAGCAGATATAAAAATACAGATTTAATCTAAGGCAATGTGCCAAGATGTAGGTGTGGACATGGTAAATATCCCTTTCAGATGGGATTTAAGGGCCCATTCAACAATCTGCATGTCCCGAAATAACATAAATCATAGATGAAAAACCCAAATAATCTATTCAATAACATAAAATAACTCCCATACACATTTACTGAAAAGAAGAGTCCAAGAAATGGTCTAAATCAACAAACTTATATTGGAATTATAGAAGTTTTGCAAATAAACTACTCAGTACAATAATGGCATAGTATAATGTTTTGTCAAATAGCTAAGAAACATAAAGTTCGAACAACAATGGCACAGTCTGTGAGTCTTATACAATAATAAAAAAAATAATACAAAAGGCCTATTGTCTTTCCATTATTTCTCTGTGTATGTTCCTAACTCATTTTCGGAAAGAAGAAGTAGTATATATAGAAAATAATCTCACCGCTTGAAAGCCAGTAACATAAAATATTCTCTTAGCACAAGCAATGATGTCTATAGCAATGATTTCCCAAGGCCGTTGCAATAAAAAGATTTTGAGACATAGAATGCAGCCGCCTTCGAGTTAGATGCATCCCCTACAAATGATGGTTGTGGTCCCAACAAATTCTCATGCAGACATGTGTCGCTCACCCACAAAGTTGGTTAGGACACATGGCAATAGGTCGGGGCTTGTTGTTGATTCTTCCTCTCCCGCAATGAAAACCCCCGCAGAGAAGACACATGGAGAAGTCTTCATTCCCAATGTTGATTATGGGGTCCGCCAAAAAGTGTTTGTGGAATGATACTATGTGGAAAGAGGGTGGAGTTTAGTAGAGAAGCAAAGGGAAGCAGTCATTCAAAGGCTCATGTTGCTGACACGTGGAAGCATGGTGGGGCTCGGTAGAGAAGCGAAGGGAAGCAATCCTTGCGAGGAGCGTGCAACAGACACGTGACGATAGCAGGCGAAGCTCTTCAAAAAGGGGGGCCACAAGATATTCAAATGTATAGGATGTGGGCTAGACTTAGAAAAATATATATAATCCACTCAAAGGGAGATCGAAGAATTTTTTTAAAATCCACATCTTTGGCGACTACCAAGGGCATTCCGCCTACGGAATGGGGAACCCAAAATTTTCTAGTTCGAAGACCAGAGCCTTATTCAACGGGTGATGGAGTCAGAGATTTGAGAGTGTGATATGCAGAGGAAGCTAGTTGGCCTCAAATAGCATCGATATGGCACATAGATTCTCTTGCACTTCGTGCAGATTGATTACTTCCTTGAAAGGAAACTCCATCGATATCCCAGTCCCAGACTCGAGCTGAAAGAGTAGCCGTGCTATTTGATGAGTGACACCCTCAATATCCTCAACAGTAAGGGGTTGACTGAAGCTTTGCAAAGTGGATAAATCCTACTGCTTCTCCTCAATTTTTGTTGTGATATGCTCCATTGTGGCTATTGAATCATCAGAAAGGAAAGGTGAGGGAAAACCCATTTGAGTCAGCTAGGAGAACTTCGTCCGCATATTGTTCATGGTCCAACTCAATATTGTCGAGAAATTTTTGGCATGGAGGATGACCACATTACATCAGATGAATTCCTTTGCTTTCCCAGGAGCCAACCTCCATTCCTCGATCCTTGCACTCACTAAGTCCTTGTTCAACACCGTGTATAGATTATCAAGCAAATTTTCCACCTTGAGCACCCTTTCCGCAATGAACTGTGGGAATTGCTCAATCATTCCGTGAATCTCCCTGCTCAAACTTGTCACCTCTGCCATGAACTGAAGTGTTGGCTGAAGAGTCAGACAAAAAACCTTGATGTTTTCCCAATATGAAATATATAGTTACTAGGCCACTAAGAGGAGGTCCAACTGGGTAGCAAGGGGTTGGGGAGGATTCTTCAAAAGACCAATTCTGCTTCCCTCGACCTAACATCCTGCGTTAACTCTGCAACCCTCCTGTCCACAATAGAGAGTTTTTCCTATAGATTTTTCAATTCGATAAACAATTTTTCCTCAGCCTAGCCTCTGGTTGCAGATTCTCTTTCTAAGAAAAGCTTTACTTCCTAGATTTCCTTCTCAAATTGAGCTTGTCAGCCCTGGAAGTCCGTGTCCTTTTGTTGCATTCTTTGCTCCAATTGAGTGCGTTGATGTTGAAACTCTTCATTCTATTGTTATATCTCCTCCTCTACTTGTGCCAACTGGTCTTGTAACTCCTAGTTTTTATGTTGTAGTTCAGTGACCAGGTTGGGATCCATGGATTGGAACTTTGCAAGTTACCCTTGGAGTCTAGCCTATTCTACCTGCACTTGCTATGACAAGCGTGCAAATTCAGTGTCCCTTGCCTTGTCCTTTTTCAGTAGGACCTCTATCCTCTCCTTGAAATTCTTTAGCTCATCCTCCTTCTTCAGTTGGTGACCAAACTTTAGAAAGTCGGTGGTCACCACACGCTGGGTCTCTTCCATCAGCTCAACCTTGTGGTTGGGTTGCGTGCAAATTGATTCCCATAGCATGGATGGTGTAATCTTCGAGTTGCATCTCTCCCGAGGCTTGATGATGTTCAGATGCATGGTTGCAAAATGCAATGACTATTGAGCCTCATTGAAAAGGGTCTGCACCTGTGGCTCTTTCGACCTTTTAGCATCTTTTTCCCTTTGATTTTGGAGCCTAAGAGCCTGTACTGCTCTTGTTTTATCACCCTCTGACATAAATTTTGTTGGCGATCTAATGATTTTGCTCGTGAAGGGTACACCAAGAGGAAGAGAAAAAGGGAACAAGAGAGTAGTGGTCCCGGTTGATTTCTTCTTTGGAAGAGAGACCGTTAGTGGGGAGAATGGGGGAATGTTATACCAAGGCCCAGTTTGTGAAGTGGTAGAAGGAATCATGGGGAGTGGTGGCGGTATCATACATACAACATACTCCATTTTTTGGGAAAGCTGGGTTGGAGCCAACACAGTTATAAAAAAGGGGTGGCAAAAGTGGCTGTAGATTGTGCTATGACGAAAGGTGGAATAGACAGCGGAGGAGTAAAGGCTAATTGTTCAGCTTATTTTCTAGCCTCATCTGGTTCAATATCCCCATCACCACTTGCGTTGGTATCGTAATGAGCATTGTTCCATAGAGTATGGAATCTTTCATCCTTGTCTACCTCTTGGAATGGGGCATCAAGGCATTGGATCTCATGACGATAAATCCAGAAATCTGTAATTTTTTATTGACTCCACTACCACTTCTTGACCAATTCATTGCGAAGGGTGGCCCCCATTTGGCATTTCTCATTAAACTTTGCCGAAGGGAAATAGAAATTGAGCAATGTTAACCTCCTATCCTTTGTAGGAATGTGAACTAGGTTGACAAACAGGTCATCCTGTTTGGACAGGGGATTCCACCTTTTTTCCTAGCAAGGCTAGGAGCTGTGAGTCACCTTGAAGTTTAGGTTCACTAAGTCATTTTCGGAGTTGCATTGCCACTAATAATAAATTAAAACTAGCCCCAGATGAGCCAGATTTGCTTCTAGTAGCCTATGTGTCTACTTATTTTCCATAACCATCGTTTTGAAGCTAAGTGGGTAGAAGAAAAACCCTTTCTTGTTCTTCCCTTCGCAAAAGTTATTGTCGATAATCGATAGTTTTCGGAATATCTCAAGGGCCAACACCTAGTTTTTGATGCATGATGGAAGCCAAAATGGTTCCTCAGTAAAGCCACATAGCCTAATGAATGTGAAATCCTCTTTGAGAAACCAGTCGCATTTAGGAGTGAAACTTTGCATCCACTCTGTCAGATCGGCAGAAAGCTGATAGAGTTGGCCATCCTCGCTAAAATCTTGTAGAATCGGAGTCAAGAAACAATCTGAGAATGCATAAGTCATAAGTTGTGGAGAGGAGAGGAGTCCATATAGAAACTGACCCTCTTACTCCCTTTTCATAAAAAATAGCTAACCTCATGTTTTTTAAATAAGTCAGTGTTCTAATGTAAAAACATATGAGCAAGGAGAGAAGGAAACCTTAACTTATGCTATGTTTTGTATTCCTTGATTTGGCTCATCATTTCCTAGATAATGACTTCCACAAATTCATACCAGAATAAGGAACGTTGCTTCCTCAACTGAAAACCCAGACCTAGTTGAAATGCTTCAACAAACTTGTTCTCATCCATGCCGCAAACAAAAGCCATCATGGAGAAGGTCTCCTGCAAGTCCTTGTTAAAAGTGTTGTGCACAATTAGAATCTATGACGACTTTTCCAAATCTTCCTACGGCCTTTTGGTTTCCCGGTTGTAAAAATTCCATAGCAAGATCTCTGCCTCTCCAATAGTTTTCCCCTTTTTCTGGAGTAAACGACTCCATCCTTTCTTCTATAGAGCCCCTTTTTGGGATGCACATCATGTCCCTAATATCCTCCTCACTGATTATAACCCTTAGCTCCTGGCCTTCAATTGCATTGGTATCTGGGTTGAAATGTTGAATGCCCTCATGAACTAGCTCTAGGTAGTAATGCACAAAAGGAACAATATACTGCGGGAGTCCATAAAACCATTACTTGTACACTAACTAACGTTCACTAGTGGCCACTTTCATTCTTTCGCAAGCTACTTCCCTAAGACTCTAAGGGTTAGTTTTGAGGGTGGGATCATGAATGTTATCCCATTCTTCGATTATCTAGGTCTAGTCCCTGTGAGTTTTCTGCTTTTCTGCGACCCACGTGCGAATCCACTTTGACTTCTCTGGTATCCTAGGTGAAGCGTAAGAGGTGTTAGTGAAAATAGTGGCCATTGGTGTTGTGTGCATGGCATCAAACAAGCTTTGGTTCGCCTTTCCTTCCGCTTCCATTTGAGGATTCTGAGCCATCTCAGTGTTCTATGTATTTTTACGGTGCTCAAACTTACTACAATTCACTTGTGTTCTTCAGCAATTTTGCACTCAAAACTCTTTGCACTGGATAGCGTGATTAGGAAGCTTTTCACAATGTTATTCTTTCGCATGTAACACTTAGCTTTTTCTTACTTGGAATTGTAGACAATAGTTTCCTTTCTGCATTAAATTTGATATGTACCGCCAGCTCCTTTGCTCATGTGAAATGAATTTCTTACCTTTTGAAAAGACAAGAATTAATAATGACAATTAGTCATCATGTCCTACTGCATGATTTCTTGGGAAATTGAGCCAGTGATTGAAGGCATATAAAACATTTTGCATGCTTGGCAATTAATATCTTAAAAAGAATGATTAAGCCAAAGATGCAATGAGTACTTGAAAAGATTTGAGTTCCTCCTTGGAAATTGGAAAATGCTTGCAACATGACACATCAGCAATTAGCCGTGCAAACTACCACCGGTTTTGGCTACTTGATTGCTTCTTTTTGACTTTGCACGCAACAATTCGTACATAGTGGACACGGCTGGGTGGGAAATTCGAATTGGCTCTTGGTGGGATTTTTGAGTTAATACTCGATTAGCATCATGCTTTTTGCACTCAAGTATCCTGGCTATTTCTATAAATAGACACAAAAGCAACAACAAAATTGCACTTAGTGATTGGGACGCATTAGCATTTGGTATTTGGGTAGAATTAAGCATCATGAATACTCCAATTAGGCTCACTAGAAATAAGTCTCAAACAATTTTTTTAGGTGAAGTTTCTAATAGGCCTTTGAAGCAAATGATGAAGAACAAGCATTCGTTGGCTATCATAGCAATGAAGTGGGTACTGGGTAGGGACTATATAGAGTACAAAGACAAGTATAGGGTCAATATCGACATTTTCTCTCACTTTGTTGCATCCTTGCTTGATATATAGGTCCCTAAGCCAATGATCCGGTGACTTACGTTGGAAATGTTCTTGAAGTGCTACCTTGGTAGCCTTGGAGAAATTGTGGCAAATGCGGTGTATGGCCTGGGTCTTCCTATGACAAGTGACCTCTGCAAACACATTGAAGAAGATGCAGTGGTGTCATGGGTGTCGTTCTTGAATGGATTTTGCATTCTAACACATGAAGAGCACTGCCAGAGGGTTACTCGTGCCTGCCACTTCTTGCTACGCTGCTACAATGTGGTGATATTCTATGGTGTGGAGTGGTATACTAATTTCAGGGACCTGGTGTATCCTCCACCATTGGTCATTGTTGCTATTTACGCCCCTGCTATTGTTAATGATCTTGTTGCTCCTATTAATGATCCCGCTGATGAAGTTGTTCTAGATTTTGTTGTTGATGATGCTCCTACTGTCATTTAAGAATCAACACTTTTTATATTTTTTGTATATATGCCTAGAAAAGGCTTTTAACGCATATACAAGAAAAAACTACATAGTATATATATACTCAAAAAGTATGGCCTTAGAGACATTTTGGAAGTGTAATATCGAAGTATATGATACCATCTAATGAATATGTTCAAGTTGAGAAATCCAACTTCACAGACCCCGAAGATCACCTGCATGCAAATAACCTGTCACAGAAAGAAGAAATGGAGACAAACAAGCAAGGGTGCTCTGAAAGCTGAAAAATGTATTCATCTGAGAGAGAGATAAATTACAATGATGAATCCTTATAAAAGGATATTGTGCAACCCTAAAAGAAACCCTAATAGGTAGACATTTAATAATTAATATAATTATTAAATGTCACAAAATGCAAACTAAAGTGAAATCTTAAGAGAGGAATAAAGGTAATTTAATCAACATGATTAAATTAAAACCTTTACTCTAACACCCCCCTTAAGATGAGCAAAAGTGCAGTTACAAACATGTACAAGAAAGCAAAGGTAACTACAATGCATGAAAGTAAAATTGGGTCTCGGCAACTAGGCCTGATCAGGTACCCAATTACAACCAAATCTCTGTAAAGTGGAGAAATAGAGAAAACCTCATGGGAAAAACTCTACTCCAAAAAGAGATGAAAGAAATAAATGCACTAATAACAGAAGGATAGGAGGTGGATAACATAAGAGAATATGCAACTTTTATTAAACTTTTGTCTCTTTTGTTTTTGCTTCCTACATTATGGGTTCCTTTTCAATTTTTGCATATGGGTTCATTTTTCTGCTTCCTGCATTATGAGTTGCTTTTGGAAAGACTAGCCGAACAAAATAACACAAAGGAAAATTTACAATAATTACATATTTACACAGGAAAAACAATTAATAAAGCTTAATTGAGCAATTTGAGGTAGATTCTGTTAACTGAAATCCCCAATGCTTCTTTCTCCATATTTTCTAATTCGAATGCGTTATGTTGCTTGCATTGAATTATTCTAAAAGGGCCTTCCCACAGGCCATCAAATTTCCTATGTTGGCCAGGCTTTGCGGCCTTCTTATTGAACTTTGACACTAGGTCTCTACATTTAAGACCTTGGTCTGAGGTTTTCTTGTCAAACCACCTTTTAACCACCTATTGGCGGTTAGAAATGGCCATTAGGGCCTTTTCTCTTTTTTCTTGTACTTCCAACAACTCATCCAACTGAACCTCCATGGCTTCATTTTCTTCAACCTCTAGAGATTTTAGCAACTGTAGTGTAGAAATATCCATGGAGATGGGCAATAGTGCTTCTTTCCCGTATACTAACTCGTATGGCAAAGTATTGAGGACTTTCTTAGGAGTTATGTGGTCTTCCCAGAGCATTTCCCAAAGGTTCTTGTGCCACTCCTTTTGATGTTCCGACTTGATTCTTTTAATGAGTTGGACTAAATTTTTATTAGTTGACTCGGCTAGGCCATTCCCCTATAGGTAGTAGTTTGAAGATGTTTTTAAGAATATGCCATGCATGAGTGCGAATTGACATATCTTTCAGCCTAGGAAAGAATTAGTGTTGTCAGAGATTATGGTCTTTAGTGGGTTGAATCTCGTTACTAGTTCCTCAAGAAATTCCACAATCTTCGCCTCTGTTGCATTCTGTAGGGGCATGGCCTCGGTCCATCTAGTAAAGTAGTTCATAGCCATGAGGATCCACTTATGTCTAGCACTATAGGTGGGCTTAATCATATCGAAAAAATCAAGGCCCCATTGTGCAAAGGGTTCATCAACCACTATTGGATTCAGGGGTATTATTGAGTTTTTCCTTCTTCCAGTGAAGAATTGGCATTCTTTGCAGGCCTTAACCAAAGAGTGTGAGTCATTGAATAGTATAGGCTAGAAGTATCCAACAAGCATAATTTTGATATAGGTGGTCTTTGCAGAGAATTTTTTTCCTTTGAGACTGTTGTGGAAAGTGTCAAGAATTCTCTTTACCTGTTCTATGGTGACACATTGCAGAAGAACACCATTGAAGTTCCTTTTGAAAAGTATCCCTTCAATGAGTGCATATCCACTATTCTGCAATCTATAGAATCTTATCTTCTGAGGAGGAAGGCCTAGTGGATATTTTCCAGTATGCATGAATCTTGCGCAGTCTGCCAACCAACAACCTTTGGACTCGAATTCATTTGTTAGAACAAGCTCGGGTTGCTCCTCTTCAGCTGCCATTTCTTTGTCATGCACCAAATACTCGTACAATCCTCTTCCTCAGACGGTCTTTGTGGGATTGACCTAAATATCATATTTGAGGATCTTAGTAATCCAATTGGCCCTTTTTTCAGTGATTTCTCCTTCCATGATGTACTTACACACACTGGAATGCACAACATATACCATCACCTTGTTGCAAGATATGAGGTGTCGAAACTTCTTGAACCCCTTAACAATGGTGAATGCTTTCCTTTCAATGAAATTGTAGTTCGTCTTATAATATTTTAAGGTTTGGGAGTGAAATTCTATTGGATGTTCTCCCTTTCCTTCATCATCCTTCTGGGTCAAAACAGTAGCGATGCTGGATTTGCTATTGAATACATACATTATGAAGTCCTTTGATAAGTATAGATTTACCAACATAGGAGTTGAAGAAATAGTATCCTTAACATTTTCAAAGGCTTCTCTAGCTTCTTTTTTCCATTTGAACAACTAATCCTTTTTGAGCATTAGGGTGATAGGTCTAATTATTCCTACAAAATCATAAATGAATTTGCTCACAAAATTTACCTTTCCTAGGAAGGACTGGAATCCCTTCTTGTTGACTTGTAGGGGAAGTTCTCTGATTACCTTCACTTGCTAAGGATTGATTGCAATTCCTTCTTTGGACAGTACATGTCCCAATAGTTTTCCTTGCGACACTCTGAAAACACAATTTTTCGGGTTCAAGGATACCCCGAACTCTTGGAATTTTTTAAAAACCATTTCAATATGATCAAAATGATCATCCTTACTTTTAGAGAATACTGTCAGATCATCCAAGTAAATCAAGATGATTTTATTGATCAATTCCCTAAAAGAAATATCCATTGCCCACTGGAAGGTAACTCTCGCATTTGAGAGGTCGAAAGGAATTTTTTCAGATGCAAACATTCCCTACTTGGTAGTGAATGTTGTTTTATGTCAGTCTTCCTCTTTTACCTAGATCTGGTTGTAACTGGAGAAGCCATGTAGTAGAGAAAACATCTTCGATCCAACCACTATTTGTAAGATAGACTCCATAGAAGGCAAGGGGTAGTGGTCCTTAAGGGATGCTCTATTTAGGTCCCAGAAATCAACACACAGGCGAATGTCTCTATTCTTCTTTCAGACTAGAACCAGGTTAGATGCCCATGTATTATCCTTGATCGAGAAAATGATCTAAGATTGAATTAGCTTCGTCAGCTCTTGCGCCATCAATGCCTCAATATTTGGATTCACCGGCCTTTGCTTTTGGCAGACTGGTTTTGCACCTTCCGTCAGTTCTATAGTATGCTAGATGATTTCAGGATTGTATCCCTTGAGATCATCATATGACTAGGCCACTACTCCTTCATATTTCTCACAAAACTGAATGAGCCTTTCTTTATCATGCTGCGGGACATCTTTTCTAACTTTGAGCCTCCTTCCATCTTCGACCTGAAGATCTACATAGTCACTTTTGTCTGCTACAAACTTTCTCTTGTCATTCCTTGCATCATCACAATCAAATAGGTTTTCGAGAGTGACCAATCCCTTTGGAAGCTTGTTGGACCTCAGTTGAATAATTTTTCCTTCATAGGCCTCAACAATCTTCAGTTGGAGTTGCTCAGTGAACTCTCCCAACTATTGGATGAATGAGGTGATGTTTTCATCACTTTTAAACACTTTCCAACTTTGATCATTATCTGGGATTGTCGGTTAGACAATCACTCGTACAAAGTGCACATTATGGATCAGGTCAGGAACACGGTTAAATTGAGATCCAATTGTTGTCATGTTGTCCACATCTGTATTTTTCTCTTTGGGCATTGTCTGGATATTGAAGGCTTCAAATCCCTCAATCAGGTCCTAGAATTTATGTCTATAGGATCTCATGTGGACATTCCTTGTAGCACAAACCCATCGAACTTGATTTACTATTATTTCCAAGTCTCCAAACACCATTATTTGTTTAACATCCACTCATTCTACAAGACTTAAACCTTGTACTATGCCCTCATATTCATCTTCATTGTTCGAACAAGTGAACTAGAAGCAAAAAGATCTGAGTGTCTTTTCGTTGGATGGGGACGTCAAACAT
Organism: Sequoia sempervirens; assembly: GCA_007258455.2. Lineage (NCBI taxonomy): Eukaryota > Viridiplantae > Streptophyta > Pinopsida > Cupressales > Cupressaceae > Sequoia > Sequoia sempervirens. Next base: position 79,481 of record VDFB02088549.1, on the reverse strand, counting down.
ATCCCGACTCTTGCACCAACTTTGCATCTTGCTCCGTCAAAATGTAGCGTCCATATTTCTGAGGCTTGACCACCCTCAAATTCCTTTAGGACCTTTGGGATCACTTGATCTTCATCATAAATGACATAAGTCCCCAACTCGGTGGCATGATAGTTACTGAAAGGATCAATATCTATATATTTTCTCAAGAGGACCTCTTCTTGATTAGTCTGGTCTCCAGTCACTTTTTCATCCTCTAGTAGCTCAGTACAATACATTTCATCTTTGGTAAAAGAGGTATGAGTGGCATCAAAGTGTATCATAGGTTCATCAGCTACATGTTTTGAATGTAGAGGTTCAGATATTATTTTAATTTTAGCTCCATGCTTGGTCCCAAGGCTTAAGTGTGACCAGTCCAAGGAAAGATATCCACCTATCTTTGAAGTGAACTCCCAGGGATAAGCAAAGACCAAACATGGGGGGAACATCTATGATCACGGTATCTTGTGGAACTGTGATACTATGGAAGGAGAATAGATTCAAGGGGAGGTCCTTAATGACACCTATGGTTTCAACCTTGTTCCCATCAAGCTACATAACCCCTCTTTTTAAAGGTTCATAGCTAATTCCTAAGGCTTCAACTATCTGTTTGGGCATGACTGTGGTACTAACACCAAAGTCAATCATAGAATTATGCTTTTTTACCCAAAATAAGAGTTAGAAAAAGGGTTTCAGTTTCAGTTTACCTTTAACCTTGGCCGAGGCTTCCTCTATACTATTTGTGAGGACTTTGGCAGGAGGTGATGGATCAACAACCCTTCCCTTGAGTGACTACTTTGTCGATTCAATGATTGTGTTTTCCCAAAGGGCCTTTTGCAACAACAAATTTTTCTATGGAATAGCTAGGATATCCCAAAGAGATACATTAGCAGAGGATTTCTTCAATTGTTCCACCACATTAAATGGTAGAAGATTCAAAGGCTTCTGTTCCTTAGCCCTTGTTATAACAATTTCGCTTTGCGACTAAAATTTCTATGCAATTGAAGAGGTACTAGGAGTTTGGTCAGAGATAGCTTTGGGTTGCGGGATGACCGGTTCACCTGTGAATCTCCCCTTAGAATGAGTGTTGTAATCGTATTGTACTTGTGGGGCTTTGGATGTGGATGTATCATTTGTGAACATTGCCTCTTCTTCTTCCATCCATGAGAAGAGCGCGTGGTTAGGAGCTATATTTTCCTCTTGCTCTAGTGACATCCCTTGCATTTGCGAGTTGAGTACCTCATTTTCCATTTGTGGAGAGGCATATACATAACCTCTTGAATTTGACGTTGTGTCTTGGCTGTGTTGTTTCGCCACCTTTTGTTGTAGGTTGTCGTACAGGAAGTTTCAGGGTATATATGTGTCGCCACAGGGGAAGCACCAGGGATTGATGTCATCGGTGAGATTATTTTGCCCCGTCATCAGCTCTCTACTCAAGCTTGGGTGAGCATTCTACAGTGGAGTAGGGATTAGCACCATCTGATTAGTTGTTTGAGTCTGCAGATTTGTGTGCGGGCCTCCTTGGAATTGATTTTGTTGGTAGGAAGATCTTTTTCCTTGATAATTTTGGTAGGTTGGCTTCAGAGGCGTGGACCGGTTCCACTTGATGGTAGTTATTTCATTTGAGATGGTCTGCAATAGCTCCTTGATGTCACTCATTTCGTCTTTTGAAGAGCCAGATGTGGGAGTGACATTCTTTGACGTGCTCGGATATGTATGCATAGATTGGGGAGGAGTAGGTGCACTGGTAGATGCTATTTCCTGGGCGGGAACTGAGATCTCAGGAAATATATGCATGGCAGGCCGAGGTGGCAACTTTTCGGTGTCGATTAGGTTATTCTCTAATTTAACAGAGATATTGTATGCATCCAGTAGAGTGGTTCCGGCAAGGGACTGGATCATCATCGAGATGTCGACATTAATGGATTTCAAGTAGAACATGAATGCCAACTCGTTTGGTGGGCGGATTGCAGTCGTGATCCTCTGCTAAGTTGTGTGGAACTGGGCGTTGAAGTCAGTCATGGCTTCATATGGCACCCACTTTTTGGTTGTTGGTTGCTGATATAGAGAAGACCAATCTCTATTATTCAAAAATCTCTCATAGAAAGGATCTCTGAGCTGGTCCCAAGTACCGATAGTGTTAGCTTCCAGAGTGTTGTACCAATTTAGCGCCTTACCCTTGAAAGAGGCTACGAGCACTAACTCATTTGACTACAAAATCCGACGAAAATTTCTTACGAAAGATGTATAATTTGATGTATTGTTGGGATTTGATGTGTAATTTTAAATTTTTTAAAATTTTATCCCCGACATTCATCGAAATTTTGATGAACCTAGGTTTCGTTGAAATTTTGATGAACAGTGTAGTCGACATTTTGACGAACATGCAAAATCAGAAAAAAATCAATTTGTGGTCGACATAAATAAAAGTGAGTTCACCTATTTATTGCGATAGTGTTTTGCTATACTTGCGAATTTTCTCTACTTGCGACAATTTGTGGAGAACTAAGGACGATTTTCTTGGGAAAAATTAAAAAAAAATTCAAGAAGATATCGCTAGGTTGAGGGTAGTTGTATACACCTGAAAATGGTCACATCACAATAGTCTGGTAATTAATTAAATATTTTTAATATTTAATTAAATCTCTGAATTCAATCTGCGTATAAATAAATTTAAATAATTTATTTATATTGTTCATTCTTTCATCTCGATTAAATAAATAAGTTTATTTAATCACTTTTCTTATCCATTTCTTAATTAATTAAATAAACATTATGATTTATTTATATTAATTATCATATAATCTTGGCTTGAATATTTTATTCAAATTTAGATTAAATATTCCTCTCTTCTAAAAATCCTCAAAATTCCATTCACAATTAAATATTCCAAATATTTAATTAATTCCTCTAAAAATTCATTCACAATTCCATATTTCTTCTAAAGTATATTCACAATTAAATATTTCAAATATTTAATTAAATCTTCTATAGTCCTAAAATCAAAAATCAAACTCACATGAAATTAAATAAATCTATTTATTTAATATTGGATTATCTTCAACAATCGTGAAATAAACTTCCAAAACAGAAAAATTAATTTCTCTGTTCCTGTGCAAGCTTGTTCCCGTGGGTTGAAGACAAGCCTCCATTCTTCTCTCCAACCTCCCAAAATCTTCCATCTTCCTCTCAACCTCTCCATCTCTCACCATTCAAAATTACCAGACAATCTCACAGCCATTGATCTTTACCAGCCAGGCTCTTGCCTGCAAAAATCTATAAAAGGGATTGTCGGGTCTCTGAAAAACATAGAAACTTTCATACAAGAAAACTATAGTCAATTAGCTTTCAAGCATTCATAGCATTTCAGTTTTTATAGCATAGCATTCCATATCATGGCTTATCATCCTCATTTCATAGTTTTAGATGCATTCATAATTTGCAGCCCCTGTGCATATCCGTATCAGTATTTCACTCCACCAGCATATAGGATAGACAAACATTCTCCCTTTGCATACTCGTTCTGCAGATTGCCATTCTAAGAAGCTTTCCTTATACAATCTGAGAGCATCAATTTCAAGAGAATCACTGGAGATAGAGAACAATAGAATGGTTCTGAATAAGCTTTGTTTGTTTTCTTTGAATTCATTTTAGTTAGTTTTCTTTAGTTTAATGTTTCATTGGTGTGTTTTATTTGTTTCACTTTGATACTAACATTTCCCACACACATTTTTGGTGCCCACCGTGGGGCTCTTGCCCCAATTTTAACATCTTTTTGTAGGTTTTTCTGACAGGTCACGGCTAAAACAACGTATTAGCACAATAAACACGCTTCAGTGCAAATCACACCCACTTTAGTGCCCTTTAACACTTACAACGCCCATAAGAGATTTCATAGCACCCATCAGAAGTTTCTCAGTGCCCGTCAGAGGTTTCATAGTGCCCATCAGAGATTTCATAGCGCCCATCAGAAGTTTCTCAGTGCCCATCAGAGGTTTCATAGCACCCATAAGAGATTTCATAGTTCCCATAAGAGATTTCATAGTGCCCATTAGTGGTTTCATAGCACCCATAATGTTTGTTTTAGCGCAATTTTTATTTTTAGCATATATTTTTCAAAACCTACATTTGTAATCTGTAACTTAAATATGATTTGACTGGATCCAACGCGATCGCGGCCAGTAAGAACTTTAAAAGAATGAAGCAATCCTAGGATAGTCACATAATTCAGAATCAAGCAATCCTAGGATAGACACTTCATTTTCTATTTTGGGCTAAAAAGAATCTCATGTTTTTGTGAAGCAACATCTTCACCTAGCATAGCAAATTGTTTATTTGGGCTTAAAATTGAACTCTTGTTTTCTTTGATTAAAATAGTGATAGGCCTATGCTCTCCCCTTAACTGGGTGATCAAAATGCCAAACTCATCTATTTCATTTCATGCAATTTCAAGTTTTGTTAAAACCTTTTAGAGAGCCTTCTCTTGTGGGAAAAAGTACTCACCCAAGAGGAACGACTCAAGTGGGTTCAAGCCAAAGCCAGGCTATTCCACCCCACTATAAAATTTAAAGCAAATTTGGGGAAACCCTCTTTTGATGGTAGTGTGCATTGATAACCATCCCCAAAGCCTTTGTTCTAAAGGTTGGGAGGTCTCTCGAGGGAGTCTATCATTTGCCGCACCGAACAGAAACCCTTACTACGAACTTAGTGTAGTGGCTAACTTGTCAGTTTCTGAACATCCTATTAATCACAGTGCAGGGGAGGGAAGAATCTACCCCCAATATACTCACCATATAACTGCCAAGGACTATTTTCTCAGGGGATCCAGTATCTACTTCTGTCACTCTGAGTACACGCCTGGAAAAGACAAAAACACAGGTGCCCTTTCGGGGGTGACACGACTGTGTGAGTCGACGCAGTTCTAAGATGTGGGTTGTTGATTATTATGATGACCTACTTGAGAACTAAGAGTGAGTCTGTTTGATCTATCTATCATGTGTAAAACCTATGAAAACAATTTTTGAACAACATTTTGATCATACACTTCATGTTTAGTATAGGGCTTAACACAACTATTCTACAACTTGCTTGATGTGTTTTCAATACATTAATTCAGTAAAGATCATTCAAAACTCACAATTACATTGATTATTCTCATGTTAAGAGATTGGAAATCCACAACCTTTGTAAAGAAGTCCATTCTCAAATGAATCAAAAAGCCAAAGAAACCACTTAGTTACAAGAAACTATTGAAGAAAAGACGATTCTTGTACCAAAGTCGAAAGGTTTTACTTAAATATAGAACCTTTCTTCATCGATATCATGATTGTGTTAGAGGTTTCACTGATGATTATGTTGTAGAACCATTATACTCATGAGCTTTCTTTCAAAGAAGAGCCCTTTCTCAAAGGCACAACCATAGTCAACGTATTCATTTTTGTTATATTCCCCAACCTGCAATTGAATATTCAACTCGTCCAAATCAATTTCTGCAATAGAGAACTCAATCATATTAGGCATTTACCACAAATCCATCCTTTTACAAAGCTACGATCAAACATCATTAAGTGCAAAATCATCCTCTTCTTGATCTTTTGCTTAAATTCCTGCCAACAGGATTTTCATCCTTTCAACTAGGGAACAACACAAGCTAAAGGCTAGAAATCTTTCAAGTCATAGAATCTCCATTCTATCCTGACTTTCATATCCATCACAAATTGCACTATTTCATTCTTTTGATCAAAAGTTAGTAGATTTTGGAACAAAGCTTATGCCTGTTTTCACGAGATCTCGAAAACACATGGAAAAAGATGAAGGAGAAACTACCACAAGTAAAATGGGTGATGATAATGAGAAAGAAGAGAATACATTTAGTATTGAAGAATTAACAGAAGAAAAGCTTCAAGAAGCAGAGCAAGATCCTCGATTCCATAATCTTATGGAAAGGATTTTAGAACGAAACAAAGAAAGGTATTTTCTTTCATTAGCTAATCAAGGAGCTAAGTTACCTTCCAATTTTGATATAGAAGGGATTAAATAGAATCCTGAAACTCCTCTTAATGATTATAGTGCCCTTACTCAACAGATAAAAGAATTACAAGGGAAAATAAAAGAGATGCAAGGGGGCACAACAAAGAAGTATGTTTTGGGTGATATATCTCCTTATCCATTCGATAGGAGTCTTCAAATGATCCCTTTTCCAAAACATTGTGAAATCCCTAAATTTGATAAGTACAATGGAAAAACTGATCCCATTGAACATGTGAGGGATTTCCGAAATATGAGTCTAGAATTCACTTATGATGATACCTACTTAATGCGATTGTTTCCACGAAGTCTAGGTGGACAATCCATGGAGTGGCTTTCCAAGATCACCCCCCATCAAAACCTTTGAGGAGTTAATAAATCAGTTTATATCACAATACGCCTACAACATTCAACACCAGATAACAATGCTTGATCTTTGTAAAGTGAAACAAAAAGTAGGAGAATCCTTCACTACATTTTTGCAAAGGTGGAGAAGGTTGTTTGCGTGATATTCCCGTCCTATTCCTGAAAAGGAAAAAATGGATATCTTCATCAATAGCCTAGATCAAGAATTAAGCTATAGGCTTAATCTTCATTGTCCTTCTAACTTTGAAAAAATGATTGAAAATGCAATCACCATTGAAGGGGCCTTGGTTAAAAGAGGAGTGATAAAACTTGATAATCCAAGTTCATCTAATCATAACAACAACGATAAAACAAGGTTTTGGAACATAAATAAAAATGTGGTCGATGATGATATAGTAGATGCAAACAATCTATGAACAAGACCATCTATCTTCAACCTATCAAGTGCTCCACGAAACAATCAACAAGGGAATAACAACCAACAAGGAAACAAAAAACAACAAGGACAAAACTCCAATCAAGAAAGCACGACCAATCAAAATACCAATCAAAATATTGGTAATAACAATCTTGGCAATACCCAAACATCAAATCCATCCAGACCTCCATTCTTTTCAAATCGACGAAATTTTACAACTTTGGGTCAATCTCTTGAGTTTGCTCTCAAAGAGCTTCTCGTTAATAAGGTCATCACCTTACCACCAGAAGGAGATTATGAGCCACGAGTCAAACCACCATCATGGAATGACTTGTATTATTGCAATTATCATCAATGTAAAGGTCATAGAATGAATAACTGTCAAGCTTTGTGAAATCTAGTACAAGATTTAATTGACAATGGCACTATCAAGATTGAAGGACATCATACCAATGACAATCATCAAGCATTCAAGGATCCTTTACCAAACTATCAAAAGGGGGAAACATCAAATGCCAAAGTGAAAAGCATAAATAATGTTGAAGACAACATAATCCACCACATCTATGCAGATGATCAATGGGTTAATGTTATCAAAATCAAGGAAAAACAAGAATATCAACAGGTTAATGTGATTACAAGAGGACAAGCAAAAGTTGTTCTAAAAGGGAGTTCATCTAAGACAGCTATTCCTTCTCCAAGTCATTATAATCTAGTTGATTAACTGAGAAAAACATCAGCTCAAATTTCCATCCTCGAGCTTCTCAAAATATCCCTCATACACAAGAATATTTTGGAAGAAGCTCTTGTAAATACAACCGTTGACACAGATTTGGATGTAAACAAATTTCAAGCCATGGTGGGACATTTGTCTTCCCCCACTTGTCTTTCATTCTCCAAAAAAGATGATGCCTCTATGACACATCCGCATAATTCATCGCTTTATCTTGAAGTCATGATCCATAAACACCGAATCAGACGTGTCTTGATAGATGGAGGAGCCGGTTTAAACATTTGTACCTTAAAACTTATACATGTCTTAGGAATATCAAAAAATTCCATTGATTCACGAAGGAAAATAACTATCAAGGCATACGATGATGAAGAAAGAGCTTCCAAAGGACTAATAATGCTTCCTATCAGAGTGGGACCTGTTGTGAAAAATACATTTTGCTAGGTTCTAGATCGAGATCTTTCCTATAACATACTTTTGGGTCGTCCATGGATTCATGATATGCAAGTAGTACCATCAACGTACCATCAATGCCTCAAGTTTCCGTATGATGGACAAGAAATAACTATACAAGCTGATTACAATAGCACCCAAACTTGTTCAAATCTCTGAGCAACTCAAGATGCCTTTGTGCCACATAATAGGGAGGCTCTTATTGTTTCTTCTTCCAATCTACAAGGACAATTGCAAGAATTGACAAAGAATCTTGATACTAAGCTACATTTTAAAGACAAAGGAATAGGCGAATATTCGCTATCCCTATCTAGCTTACCTCCTTCTTCGAGGTCACATGGTCAGCCAACCTTATCAAATCAAAAGATCGCAACAGCCTCCACATCCCAAGCTTCTGTGCCAATCACAAAGTTTGATGGACAATTCATTAAAGCTAACACCACTGAAGAAGAAGCCGAAGATAGGGACATCCTAAGCTAGCTATACAAAGATGAAGATGAATCTCTTTTGCACATCAAGTTACCTACTGAGCAATATGGCAAAGGGTATACTATCATGCAAAAAATGGGCTATGAAGGAAGTGGTCCTATAGGAAAAAGAAAAGAAGGAATCATTGAGCCAATTCAACCTATTTCAATACATCCAAACAATAAAACAGGACTTGGATATGCTAAAGATACAGAAGAGTCAATTTCACAGCAAGCACAACAAGCTCATGAAGAAGAACCAAATCCAGATAAACCCCATGAAGATGTCACTCTACAAAAATTTTATGGGTCAGTTTTCCAATTGCAGAACAGTTCAGACACTAATTCTAATGAATACGAATGGGATGATGTCTCTGATGATACATTCTTAACAGAGAAAAGGGTGGATGTCATACACAAATTCACACCCACTTTCTTACAAGGAGAAGGTTCAAGGTCTCCACTTGATTATGTTTTACAAAGCGATCATGACTCAAGTGAGGACGATTCAGATTTTAACGAGATTGACAATCAACAGGAGAATACCATCATAGACCTTCTCCATCATGAAAATGACAACCATGTCATGACTTTGAAAATTCAAGACCTTACCCAACCTAATGATTCCATGCCTTTAGTTTATCTAGAACTTATTGATTGGGACAATGACGCACCTATCCATATCCCTACATTCCATGATGATGAGGATATTATAAATTTCCTTTGTTTATCTAGTCAAGAAAACAATTGTTCCATCAGAGAATCTCATACTCAAGATTTTGATAGGGAAGGTGTCAAGTCTCTTAGCTGCAAAATAAATGAAATAAAAGATGGATCTATCAGTGAAAACCAAAAAACGGCAATGGTAGATCACAATAAGAGAACAATAAAGAGCAAATCTAACGGTGAAAACCTTTTTGAGGCATTGAAGGATGAGAAACTTGACACTCTTCCCAAACATTATCACCAAAGATCTTCTATTTTGATTGAGCCAACAGAATCCCTCAACATAAGTACAAAAGAGCAGCCAAAAGTCCTGCAACTTGCAGCATCATTAACAGTGGATGAAGTACTGAAATTTACAGAGTTCCTGAAGGAGAATCAAATCAACTTCGCTTGGTCATATGTTGATATGCCAGGGTTAGATCCTAATATGATAATGCATCATTTATCTATAAAAACAAGGGCAAAACCTGTGAAGCAAAAACTCAGAAAAATGCATTTGCATGTTGCATTATTGGTTAAAGAAGAGTTAAAGAAGCTTTTAGATGTTGGATTCATTCGGTCTATTGACTATGCAGAATGGATCTCCAATATTGTACCTATTTCAAAACTAGACGAAAGGATTAGAATTTGCATAGATTTCAGGGATTTGAACAAAGCATGTCCTAAAGATGACTTCCCTTTGCCAAACATAGATATGATTGTTGATTTAACTACTGGTCATGCTATGTATTCATTAATGGATGGGTTTTCAGGATATAACCAAATAAAGATTGTACCAAAGGATCAAGATAAAACAACATTCACATGTCCTTGGGGTACCTATTGTTGGAACGTAATGCCATTTGGGTTAAAGAATGCAGGAGCAACTTATCAAAGAGCAATGACAACAATTTTCCATGACATGATGCACACCTTCATGGAGGACTATGTGGATGATCTCCTTGCCAAATCTCACACAAGAGAGGGACATCTAGAAATTTTGTTAAAGATCTTTATCAGAATGGAGAAGTTCAATGTTCGACTCAATCCAAAGAAATGTGTCTTCGGTGTTAAATCTGGAAAACTCTTGGGTTACATTGTTTCAAAAAAAGGCATAGAGGTTGATCTAGAAAAAGTAAAAGCTATAATGGACATGTCGCCACCACAAAATATCAGTCAACTTCGAACACTACAAGGACGCCTACAATCCATCAGGAGGTTTATAGCTCAACTGGCAGACAAAAGCTTACCATTTACACATCTATTGCATAAAAATGTTCCATTCAAATGGGAAAAAAAATGTGAAGCAACATTCAATTAGATCAAGAAATATCTTATAAATCCACTAGTCCTACTTCCACCCATTCCAAGAAAACCACTCATACTATATATTTTAGCAACAGAAGTATCTTTGGGAGCGTTACTTGCACAGGAGGATTCTATAGGCAAAGAACGAGCTATATACTATATCAGTAGAACTTTAACAAGTCATGAATTAAACTACACTTTCATTAAAAAAGCTTGTCTAGCAGTAGTGTTTGCTTCTCAAAAATTGCGACACTATATGTTAGCTCATACAGTTAAGCTGATAACCAAAATTGATCCGCTAAAATACCTCTTAAGCAAAGCTACTTTAACAAGAAGACTTGCAAAATGGGTAATGATCTTAAGTGAGTTTGACATTCACTATGTGGATTGAAGGGCTATCAAAGGACAAGTCATCGCAGATCAGCTGGTCGACGCACCTTTACAAGAAGAAAACCCAATGCACATTGAATTTCCTGATGCAGATGTCTTCACAACAATGATTAAGAAATCATGGACATTGTACTTTGATGGATCTTACACGCAACATGGCTCGGGGGCAAGGATTCTTTTTGTCACACTTGAAGGGCATACAATTATGAAATCATATCAGTTGATGTTTCCTTGCACAAATAACATGGCTGAGTATGAAGCATTGCTCACATGAATGAAGATAGCATTAGATTGGTAGATTACAGAGTTACAAGTCTATGGTGATTCACAACTTATCATTAATCAAATCAATGATGATTATCAGACTAAAGATGATAAGTTACTACCTTACAAGAACATGGTGGATGATTACAAAAAGTATTTTGTGGCAATCAAGTTTTCACAAATACCACAGATTGATAATAAAGCTGCAGATGCAATGGCTACAATTGCTTCCTTGTTGTACAATTGTCAGAAAATCAAACACGGTACGAATTCTTGGTGGAACAATTGTTTTCTCCTGCCTATGATAATCCTGAGACCCAAGTCATATGTCATTTAATCGGTTCTAATTCACCCTTATATGGCAATACTTATACTTACCTGAAAGCTAACATCTTACCTCTGGATTTATCCCGAAACCAAAAAAGGAATTTCATACGCCAATCATCCCGTTATACCTTGATCGCCGATATCCTTTGCCGACGTGGTCTTGATGGTACGCTCCTTCGATGTCTTGAACATGATGAATCTGAAAAAGCCTTACAAGAGATTCATGGTGGTATTGTGGAACTCATTCAAGCGGTTTAACCTTAGCCAAGAAACTCGTTAGAATGGGATATTATTGGCCTACCATGGAGAGAGAATCTTTTACTTTTGTTAAGAAGTGTTCTAAATGCCAGATTCATGGGAATCTTATTCACGCACATGCACAGGAACTACAGCCTTTCACTCTGACATGGCTTTTTTCTCAATGGGGACTAGATCTTGTTGGCAAAATTCATCCTTCATCATCAAATGGGCATAAATTCATCATCACAGCTACAGAGTATTTTAGAAAATGGATTGAAGCTATTCCTTTGACGACCATGACCGGTAAACAAATATCTTCATTTATCTTGAATTACATCCTCTGTTGATATGGAATTCCTAATTATATAATCACTGATAATGGGAGGCCTTTTAAGAATCAGGATATTGACAAAATTTGTGAAAGATTTCACATCCAACATAGGTTCTCCACACCTTATTATCCACAAGGAAATGGTCAAGCAGAGGCTTCAAACAAAAAAATCTTGAAAATCTTGAAGAAGACAGTAAATGATGCCGACTGTGATTGGCATGTCCAGTTAAATCCAGCTTTGTAGGCATACAGAACCAACATTCACACACCAACAAGAGCTACCCCATATGCCTTGGTATATGGAGTAGAAGCAATCTGACCACTAGAGGTAGAAATACCTTCGCTTAGGGTCTCACTCAAGGGATTGATAAATGATGAAGACTACAGAGTATCTCGTCTGCAAGAGCTAGAACTGTTAGATGAACGACATCAACATGCAGCTGATCATTTGAAGGGTTATCAATAGATTATGTCCCATAGCTACAATCACAGAGTTAAACAATGGAAATTTCAAGTGGGTGACTTAGTCTTGAGAGAAAATCCACGTAATCAGCAAGACAAAGAAAAGAAAGGAAAATTTGAACCCAATTGGCTTGGTCCATTTGTTATCATTGCAGCATATGGTTCCAAAGCATATCAATTATCCACATCAGAAGGGGATTTGTTTGAAGATCCAATCAACAACATTCATTTGAAGAAGTTCTATGTCTGAATCAATCTCAAAAATCCATAAAAATCAGAAAAATCCTGAAAAAAAAAAATACAAAAAAAATTCTGAAAAGTATTGAAAAGTGCAATAAAAACAAGTGGTGAAAACTTGGCAAACAGGCGCTACTTGTGATCAAAATGGGCTCCCCTATCTATTAGCTTATGTCTTGCATTCGCTTTACGGCATCATCTACCCATATATATCATTTGTACATATCTATCATATCCATATCATGCAATGAGAATCCTTGTGTTTCATCGTGGCTTGATGAAATTTGTACATATCCATCATATTCAGGTTATGTTTACACTGGGGGCAAAAACAAAAAAAACACAGACTCGACAAGCAAGGGGCAACAAGCTTTTTAAACATCACAAACGGACAAATGATGGTTTGCTAAAACACAACATACATCGACGCATCAAATCAACCACAACACCAAAACGATCACTCAATGCTATGACATGAAAACAAACATGGTCAAAACAAAGTTCATCAAAACACAAACATCAAAGTTGATAACCAAGTTGGATGATCTTAATTTGAATAATGTTTGGAATACTTTAGGAAAATTTTTGAATTGTTGGTTGAATTTTCTATCATATCTCTGGAGCAATTCAATGATGTACTAAACTAGAAAAGCAAGGAAGGAGTATGATTTTTCTTTGTCTGCTATTTGTGAGTGAATAATTAGTACTATGCAAATTGGTCGCGAGACATGCTCTACTACGTATCATTGATGACATTTCAGAATTTGCATAGGAAACAGGTTAACTCTTGTCTGTTTATGCAAGCGATACTCAGGTCATCTCGGTTCAATTATATCTAGATGCTTGTATTATCTTGCTATATTAAAATCATGAAAGCAATACTCAGGTCATCACTGGTGCTAACATACCCTTTGATGCTTGTATTAACTTTCAACGTTTCAAAGATCTATGATGACACAAAAAGCACAAATAAGCTCTCAAAGTGGCAATGTTGTACGGATACCCTGCATGGTTAGTATAGATTACATTCATTCTAGAATTGCATTTTTGCATTTATAGATTTTTTCCAAAAGCTAGAAAAGTATCAAATGTTTCATATCTTTCCAATAAAATGATTGAGTACATTTTGACATTCAAAAACACATCATTTCATACATTTTTCATACATATTTGCATCAGAAAATCATAAAAACAAAGCATGCATCATAATCAAAATGTTTATAAAGCATTCATAAGTTGTATCATCCATCATTTCACATTCATATTCATACAATCATTCATCTCATAACTTTACATTCACATCATAAATCATGCATGCATATATACATCATGAACATAACATTGCACTTTCATAAATCATATCATAAACATCATGCATATCGTATAAAAATAGACACATTCATCACATAAGGAATCATCACTGCATATCGTATATCTCAAAAATGAATGTCAAAATGTACAAAGATGTCAACTATACATGACGTAACATCATAAAAAATGGGATCATATCAGTGTGTATACAAATGTCTCAATAGAGTATCACTAAAACATCATACAAAAAGCACTATGCAGTGCTATCCTTTGATGGTGCTGGTCTGGGACCTGTCCCACCTACACCTGATGGACCTACTCCACCTACCCCTGGTAACCCTCTTGGAGGTAATGGCTATGATACACCCCTGCTGGTAGCCCGAGAACGACTATGTGTAGATCGAGACTATGTATAACTCACTCTCTACTGGGGTGGCACTGCATCATGATATCTGATCCTGTAGAACTCCGCCTCCCGGACAACTTTGGTTAGCTCTCTCATCATGCTATCACCTACTGCTGCTCTCTGAAGACTCTCAGCTAGAGCCATGGCCTCCTGACCTTGTCGTCGAGCTGTATCTCTCTCGGTCGTCACTGCTGTCAGTTGTCCCTGTAACTGTGTAACTAAGGTCTGTGCCTGTAATAACTGACTCTGCAAACTCTGCACCGTACCCTGCAAGGTCGCGATTTGACTCAATGATGCGAGATATACAGAAGACAACGGAACTGTGTGTCTCATCCGCGGTCCACCCCTGCCACCCCTGCCACCTTTGCCACCTCCTCCACCTCTACCACCTCTACCCCCACTACTGTCACCCCCAGTCTCCTCATCAGTGCTATCTCCATCATCATCTAACTCATCATCGTCCTCCTCAAAGTCATCACTCTCTGCAACTACCTCTCGCTATCATCTATGACCAACTATCTGTGATCTCTCCTCTGCAATAGGGACAAGCTCATCAGGATCAAATAGTCGTGGCGCAGGATGATCCAACACATACTGACCATACTCTGCCGTCATGCCTCTGTCAAGAATATCAGGTCTATAGTCCCACATTTGAGCTCCCAAACTGGTAAACTCTGCCACCGCTGCATCATATGAAATCCGTGGACCCCACACTGTGATCTCCAGCTGTTGGCGTGCATAAATAGCAGAACCCATGGGCATACCCTGAGGACGACTAAACTGTCAACACACCCGACCAAGAAGAAACCTCTCAATAATCCTAGGCGTCTGACCAATAAGATACCTGGCGGTAAACACATAGGGCATCTCCCTAGCATCCTCTGGCCATCCCTCGCAATCTACATAGGGTCGCCAGCAAACTGTATCCAGATCATCTAGAAGATGCTACCAATGATCTAATTTACCCAGCCTCAGCTGAGTAATGATATCTACATATCTGAATCTATATGGCTGACCAGCCAGCCGCCATCCTTGAGTCAATGGTCATATGACAACAAAATGCTCCCATGCCCATATCTGTAATAGTGAACAACCAACTGCAAAACTACGACCTCCGTCGTATACAATGTGATGTAGCTCATCATACAAATGTGTTAGCATGCATGATCCCCAAGCATAACGAGTGCCCTGCATCACCATCCTCTCGAGTACATGACCCCATCCGATTGCAAAGCCCTTTGACCTATGGTCGGGGCACAACACACCTCGAATAAAGCCTGCAAGTACAGAGGGAAAGGGTGCATATGAATCTACAATCTTGCCCCATGGGATGAAATATCCAGCAATCTGATCATCTCTGAAAATTCTCCTCAAAGCATTAGTGCCTCCTACCTCTTAGCCATCAAAGATCACTATCTCTCCCATCACTGGGATCCTCAAGATATGGTACACGTCCTCAGGAGTCATGGTAATCTCTCCTGTCACCAAGTGAAAGGTGTTTGTGTCGCTGTGCCAACTCTCTATAAGTGCTATCAATAGACCCCTGTTGAGGCGCACCTCAGGCATGTCAAGCAACGAGGTCAATCCACATGCCTCGATCACATCCTGATATGCCTGCACAAGCTGCGAAATCAAACTCCATGTCCTCAAAAAATGTCTCCCGTAGCTACAAAATGCCTAATCTCTCCTATTGAATAGGACGAGAACATCAAGACCAAAAAATATCAAAATCAATTCATCATGACAAATCAATAATATCATGGAAAGCAAATTTATCAATCAAATGTTTGTTTTTAACAACTTTAGAGGCAAACACATCAATCAACTGTTTGTTTTTCATCATCATGGAAAGCAAATTTATCAATCAAATGTTTGTTTTTAACAACTTTAGAGGAAAACACATCAATCAACTGTTTGTTTTTCATCATCATGGAAGGAAAATTTATCAATCAACATCATGTTTGTTTTTAACAACCTTAGAAGCAAACATATCAAACAAATATTTGTTTTTCATTTTCATGAAGACAAATTTATCAATATCCTGTTTGTTTTTAACAACTTTAGAAACAAAATTATCCAACAATTATTTGTTGTTCATTAACTTGAAAGCAAATTTATCAGCTAATATTTTTCCTTGGGAACAAATTTATCACACTAACCAACACTCAATCATGGGCGCTATGAAAATAGTCATGGGCGCTACAAAACTGATCAAGGGCGCTATAGGATCAAGGGCGCTACAAAAAGACTCATGGGTGCTACAGGATCATAGGCGCTACAAAACACATCATGGGCGCTATGAAAAGTATAAAGGGTGCTAAAAGAATACAAAAAGATACAAAAAGGTTGACAAGCGTGCCCTAAACGAAAATTTTTCAAATCATAAAAGTTTAACAGGGTACATACCGTAGGTCCATAGTGTGCTAGCCGCTGATGTCGTCGAATGTGCTCAAATCGGTGCTGGTGGATAGGAAGTGCCATCTTTCTCAACCCAAAGCTCAAAAATTTACAATTTTTACTAGGTTAAAATGGGAAAATGACATTTTTAACCTATTTAAAGGAAAAATTGGGGCATTTTATCACATTTTATCACAGCAGGGGCAGTTTTGATCATCAATTTTTCATTTCACATCTTTCTGTGTCAATTTCTTCACATCATAATTTTCGAACGATGAATCGACATCTTCAAAATCATAAAAATCAAAAAAATTGCAAAAAATCTGAACATTAAAAAAAATTCACAAAAATCAAAATCTTATCGATTCATCGTTCGAGGGGGCATATACCTATCAAACTTCGACAATCAGCATCTGGGGCATAATTCTGGGGCAAATTTCAAAATTCTTTGAAGTAATAAAAACACATCACTTGAAAGAGGGGCAAAATGTATACACCTAAAATGGTCACATCACAATATTCGGTAATTAATTAAATATTTTTAATATTTAATTAAATCTTTGAATTTCAACGATAAATAAATTTAAATAATTTATTTATATTGTTCATTCTTTCATCTCGATTAAATAAATAAGTTTATTTAATCACTTTTCTTATCCATTTCTTAATTAATTAAATAAACATTACGATTTATTTATATTAATTATCATATAATCTTGGCTTGAATATTTTATTCAAATTTAGATTAAATATTCCTCTCTTCTAAAAATCCTTAAAATTCCATTCACAATTAAATATTCCAAATATTTAATTAATTCCTCTAAAAATTCATTCACAATTCCATATTTCTTCTAAAGTCTATTCACAATTAAATATTTCAAATATTTAATTAAATCTTCTATAGTCCTAAAATCAAAAATCAAACTCACATGAAATTAAATAAATCTATTTATTTAATATTGGATTATTTTCAACAACCGTGAAACAAACTTCCAAAATAGAAAAATTAATTTCTCTGTTCCTGTGCAAGCTTGTTCCCGTGGGTTGAAGACAAGCCTCCATTCTTCTCTCCAACCTCCCAACATCTTCCATCTTCCTCTCAACCTATCCATCTCTCACCATTCAAAATTACCAGACAATCTCACAACCATTGATCTTTGCCAGCCAGGCTCTTGCCTGCAAAAATCTATAAAAGGGACTGTTGGGTCTCTAAAAAACATAAAAGCTTTCATACAAGAAAACTATAGTCAATTAGCTTTCAAGCATTCATAGCATTTCAGTTTTTATAGCATAGCATTCCATATCATGGCTTATCATCCTCATTTCATAGTTTTAGATGCATTCATAATTTACAGCCCCTATGCATAATTTGCAGCCCCTGTCCATATCCATATCAGTATTTCACTCCACCAGCATATAGGATAGAGAAGCATTCTCCCTTTGCATACTCATTCTGCAGATTTCCATTCTAAGAAGCTTTGCTTATACAATCTGAGAGCAGCAGCTTCAAGAGAATCACTGGAGATAGAGAACAATGGAACGGTTTTGAAGAAGCTTTGTTTGTTTTCTTTGAATTCATTTTAGTTAGTTTTCTTTAGTTTAATGTTTCATTGGTGTGTTTTATTTGTTTCACTTTGATACTAACATTTCCCACACACAATAGTCATTGTCTTTTTCTAGAATTCATTTGTGAAGTCAAATTTGTACTTCTAGGTTTGAAAATCATATTTTAAAGCAACATCTCATTAGATTTTATTTTTAGACTTGTGCATTTTGAGAATTTCATTTCCAGATTTTGTTGTGCAAGTTCAATATTATGATTTTAGGAGTCTAACAGTTGGAAATCATAGTAAAATCATAATTTAATAATTTATGGAATTACCATTTTAAAGTGTTTTTTGGGGTCATTAACTTCAGACGATTTTCTCTTTTGTAGGGGTGGTTGCATGCCAAATTTTTTTGGTGTAAAATATCATAATTATTAGATTTTGTTACTTGTCTATGATTAAAAATTATTGGAGTGTGAGTTTGATATTTTTTGAAGATCTAAATATTCAAGCTTGGTAAAGAAAAATCATGTCAGATAATATTAGTCCAAAACAAAATGAAGAGACAGTTGCTAGAATGTGGGCTAGATTGAAAAGAAAGGGTGATGTGAAATGTTATTGTCCTTGCAATAATTGCAAAGGCTTAAAGACGAGAAGACTTTTAATCACAACAGCTAAGAAACATTGTAGGCAGTATGGTCACATTGAAGGGGGGCATGATTATTGTCCATTGGTAAGTTGTTCATTATATGTGTTTATATTGATTGAATTTGTAAATGTTTATATTGTTTTAACATTTTTTATATACATAAAAAATCACATGATCATGATCATGGTTTATTTGTGTCTATCATTATTATAAAGGTGGGGTGCCCTAGGGCACATGATATGGATTATCACGACCCAGAGAATGTGGTTTTGCAAGCGGAGGAACATGGAGCTGTGAATATCGAAGATGAAGTTAATGATCCTATGGAAGAAGATGATTATGCGCCAAAAAACATAGTTGAAGATGATGGTACAAATACATTGATCCATGACACATTTAGTGGCACAACTGATCATGATGATCGAGATGACTTTGATGATGTTCATAATTTACCTGTACTTGAAAAGACATATGAGCCCCTTTATGAAGGCTCCCAAACAACACTTCTCTCTGTTGTATTGTTGCTGGTGAACTTGAAGGTTATGAATGGTTTATCCAACATAGCAATCTCACAGATGTTAAGGTATGTCATATATGTCATCTTTTTCATCTATTTTTATTGTTGTAAGTTCATCACTAGTAAATAAAGGATGAAATATGTACCATTAATATTCTTTATATTAATTTTTTTTTTTTTGTAGATTGATTGATGAATTTTTGTTACCACCATCAAATATTTTACCTCTCTTATACTGAGATTTATCTGGCATTATGAAATATATTGGAATGGAGTATCAAGCAGTAGATGCATGTCCCAATGATCATATTATATATCATAAACAACATGAATTTGCAACAGAATGCCCAAAACTTCATATCAGTAAATATCGAACAGATCAACTAGCAAAAAAGGTGCCTCACAAGGTTCTTCATTATATTCCCATTATTCCACATATGCAATGATTATTTAGGTGTGAAAGCTTAGCGCAATTTATGGATTACCATGCACGAAATAGAAGTGGAGATGACATTATTTGAATGCCTATGGATGGTTCTGCATTTAGGGACATGGAGAAAAAATGACCACACTTTAAAGAAGAACCTCATAATCTCAGGACTTTCATTGGCAGCGGACGGTGTCAATCCATTTGGAGAGCTGAGATCTATTTACTCGGTGTGGCCTATTTTTGTTATCAACAATAACATTCCTCCATGGATGTCAATAAAGAGGGAGCACATAATGTTGTCAATGATTGTTCCAAGTATTTTTTTACATCAATTTTCTTTAACGTAGTAGCATCTCATTTGTCTTATTTGTTACATAATGACATATATTTTTTTCATTTAATAGTCATGTACATTAATTTATATATATTGCAGTAAAATGGTTATAATAATTATGTAATTTTTATGTTCATTCAACTAGGTAAGTACCAAGTTAAAGATATTAATGTATATATCGAGCCTCTTTCGACGAGTTACTAAAGTTATGGAATGGTGTCACTATATATGGCATCTTTAGACCAATAAGAAAAAAATAATTTCAATTATATGCAATGCTTGTATGGACAATTCATGATGCCCCAGGGCTAACACATTTTTTTGGTATGTTATAATGTTGGAATGTACTTTAACGATATTTAATTTTATGAAGTAGATATCATGCATGTTTTTTAAATAATCTATTCATTATATATAATTATAAAAATTGGCATATTTAATCCAATTATATATGATCTTGCAGGTATTCAAACAAAGGGAAAATTTGCATGTCCAATTTGTGGTCCAAAGATGAAATCTCATTGTTCAACAAATTTAGGAAAGTAGGTGTTTGATGAGTATAGGCAATTCTTCTACAAAAATCATAAGTATCGAACTACTAAAAAATATCTTTTATGGGAAAGAAGAGACTACATCAAAACCACGAAGAATGACACCTCGCCTATGGAAGTTGGAATATAATAGAATTAATCGTCAAGGTTATACATCAGATCAATTTGTTTATTTATCATATATGATATGTTTGGAATTTATATTTTTATATTGTGTTGTGTTTACTCATATTGTAATTGACAATGATTATTGTTGTTAATTTGTTTAACTTATATGCTTCATGAAGCTTTGTCAAGGCATTAATGACCGACTTCCACAGGGACTGAAAAGTTATCCCAGACAATTTAGTAGGTTTCCCTACTATGAGCAACTAAAAATTGTGCATTTGTTTGATACAATGCATATAAGAAAGAATATAACAAAAACGTTATGGAAAATATTGGATGGAAGGCATGACAAAGAAAAAATTGTCAAAATTTGTAGTGACATTCAGGAAGCCAATCATGCAATAAAAAATGTCATTCAATTGAATAGCGATGGAGATCAAATTAATATAAGTTCCCTTCCTTGGTTATTAATGGAGCATCAAAGCAATGCTATAAAAGAATTCATACGAAAAATTCTATTTCCTACAAGATTTGCTGCGAACATAAACAATATCATAACAAAGAAAGGTGAATTTGGGTCAAGGATGAAAATGCATGATTGGCATACCTTCATTAAGGTAATTATTTTGGTATATTATATACACTTGCATATTGCATGTAATTTTTAGTGTATTATGTTTACTACTTTTGAAAAAATAATGAAAAGATCATTTTATAATTGTTGCAGTATGTTCTACCTCTATCTCTCCCAGACAACTTTGACAACAATGTCAAGCAAGTTATATATTATCTTGAAAAATACATGAGGTAAGTAGCAATATTTTTTCAATTCATTGTATAAATCTTATAATTTCCATTTGTTTTACTTGTTATGTAATATATTGTATATTTTTGTTAAATCTCATTAATATATTTGCACCTTGAATCACTTGTAGATGGTTGTCATCTAAACAAATCTATAAAGAAGATATAAATTATTGGAAGAGAAAAATTTCTCGTCTAATGTGTGAAATGAAAAAGTTTCTACCTTTGACATTTTTCAATGCACAAGAACACTACCTCATACACCAAGTTAAGGAGATTTAATTGTGTGGACCTGTACACACAAGGTCAATGTGGATGGTTGAGAGGCACTTAAAATTTTTGAAGGCTTTGGTTAGACAAAGAACACAGCTTGAGGGTTCTATGGTGGAGGGATATATGGTATACTAGACCATGGTGTAAATTAGTGAATATCTTCCTAAGTTTGCAACAAAGATCTATGTAGATCGCATTTGGGATCCCAACTCCATTAACAAAATTCAAAGGGGAGTACCTGATGGGCAAAGGTAGATTGAGGAAAGTGAGGTAATTATAAGATGGTCATGGAGATTAATTAGAATACATTTTACATATGTTTTTTTATGTATATTGTACTTATTTAATTATTAATCTTCAATATACATCAATTATAAATTAAGGTTCTATATCGTGGTAATTAACTAATTATATGTCGTTTGTGAATTTAAATTTTTTTTGGTACAGTTGGTGGAGAGTGGTTTTATGCCTTGCATAACCACCCCACTTTGTTCTGGATCAAAATGGGTCCCCCTTCTCTTTTGGTTTCTTTGTTTTGGGACCTTTGCCTTGCTTTTGGGTTGCTTCTATCTTCTGTTTGAGTTTTCTCTTCTGGTTTTGTTAAACCTTTGGTTTTGTTTCAGCTTAATTGGTTTCCCTTCTTGCTAAGTATTTAGTGAAGTAATCGCAAGCCAAAATATATCTTACTATAATGTGTCTTATTTGCTTCTAAGGACTAATGCATACCTTCCTTTTACAGGGTTAGATCCTACACTTGATGATATTTGCAAGGCTTTTCTAGACTCTTACCGACTGTTGGCTCGGCTCTGACTGTTTGAAATCCAAAGAATTAGAATACTCCCCATTGTGGATCTTATTGACGTAGGGTTATGATGGTCTCCCTGACCCATGGTTCATTTGGTTCAAATCTACATTTATGTTACCTATCGGCAAGACCCCAGAGATGTCATAGCGATCATAAATCAACCATGGGCGTCTGTCACCAAGATACCTCTCATCGTCTCGACGACTGGGGAATTCCTATCGGTGAGAGAAATTGTCACCGAAGTGAGGTCACGATGAACTCTCCATGTCTCGCCAATTGCTATCAAAAGGATTCCTATATCGGCATAGGGTTCTCTCCTCTCCAAGAATTCTCGGCAAATCTGTGAAGTCTCACCGACTACTGCACCACCATAAAATATTTGACCTTCGGTGGGAGTCATCTTCTTTGGCACAAGGTCTGGGTGAAGTCTCTTGGTCTTGTCAACTCATGGGAAAAATTGTCCATCGCGGAGAGATCTGTTCGTTGGTAAGAAGTCTCAGCAAGTCCATAGAGTCTCGCCGACCGTCAACAAAGTAAACACACTTTGGCAAGACTTGATTGCTTCAAGGTGGCGTCTCACCGAGCGGCTCCGGTCACAGCGACATAGCATGAGGGGATTCCATCAATCTGTCTTCGGTAAGAGAATCATCATGTCTCATCGACATGAAAGGGGGGGGCCTTCGCCTAAAGATTCTGGATTCGGCATAATCTCTCACCAAACATTAGGAGTCTCATCGACGAAGAGGCTCTGTATATCGGCAAAGCAGGATAGCAGAAGTCTCAGTGAACAAGAAAGGTCTCGACGACACAAGGGAAGCTCGCCAAGAGGTATGAAGTCGGCGGAAGGTCTCGCCGAACGGTGGATGTCTCACCCAAATAGGAGGGCTCGGGGAAGGATCATGTCTTCGCCAAAAGGTCTTAGCGACTATGAGGGGTCATGCCGATAGAATTTCCCTTCGGGGAGAGGAAAGATATGCGCCAAGAGGTTTGGTCGACTTTTGATCTCTTGTTGATAACAGAGGAGGGTCCCACCATAGCTCTGAGCCTGGTGACATTTTTCCTTCGGCAGGATGTCTGCCCAAAATGAAAAGGTCTTACCGAGGGGTCAGTCTTCGGTATGACATAAAGGGCTCGATCAAAGGTCTCAGCGAAACACAGGAGTCTCGGCGACACATGTGGAGCAAGAGAAAACAAATTGGTATGATTAAAGGGAAGTCTTGGCAAAGTGAAGAGGCATCGATGTAGCACTCGGAGCTCGCTGAGAAGTCTCGGCGACCCTGAAGGGTCCTGCTGATAGGAGCTCCGAGCCAGAAAAGGATCATGTTGTTGTGAGGTCTCCCCAACATTTAAGATGACCTCGCCCAAGGTTTGACGTCGCTATGAGGTCTCACTGATTGTGTGATGTCTTGCCGATAGAAAAGGGGACCCCACCAAAAGAAGTGGAGCTCGACGAAGGATCTTGGCTTCGCTAAAAGGTCTTAGCAAAGAAAGGAAGTCACATCGAAACAAAAAGACTGACGCCCAAGGAGGACAAGAAGAGGTCAGGAGGACTCCGAGTGAATGAAAGACTTTGATGTAAGGTCACGGCGACAAGTGATGGTCTTGTCGATGGCAAGGAACTACACTTTTCCAAGAGGTATGAAGTCGGCGGAAGGTCTCGCCGAACGGTGGATGTCTCACCAAAACATGAAGGGTATCAGCGTAGCAGTCCGGATCACTATATACTCTCCCCGACCATGGATGGTCACACCGACACAGCGCTAGAGGATTCCATCGGTGGTCTTCGACGAGAAAATCAGTATGCTACAATGACAACGGGATGAATTAGTAAGGCTCTCACCGAGACATGAGGTACCTATAAGACGTCTTCCCGACAAATGGGTGCTACAACGAACCGCCTACAAAGATTTCATTTCGGTATGACTACATTAGTGTCTCCCCGAAATGGAAAATCTCCAAAGGATGATGCCTTCAGCGGGATGTTTTTCCGACAGTTGATCTCTTGCCGATAACAGAGGAAGCTCACCCAAAGATTTGGCCTTCGGCAAAACATCCCGCCGACTTACCAATGTCACACCGAAAGAACGAAGTAATCCCAACGAGAATAAAAGGAACTCAGGGAGACTCCAAGTGAAAGGAGGGGATTTACCGTGAGGTCACGGTGACAAACGATGGTCTCCCCGACATTGAAGATGAGTTCCCCATGTGAAGAAGGATATCGGTATGACCGATAGGGACTCGCCACACCCTCTGACCGAACAAGTGAAGTCTTTTCGATAGCCGCTGAGGGATCAAATCGCATCGGGGAGATACCAGGGGTGTCTAACCGACATGCGATGCTAAGAAAACTGCTTTTGACTGCCAAAAAATCCTATGTGGCCTGTGATTCTCCAATCAAAGAGAGCTAAGATTGAGCCATCGCCCTATTGACCACCCCTGTGGAAAGACTAACAGAGTGTGACCAGATGGATTCTTTCTAAGAACAGTTGACGATGAATCTGCTTGGGCGACAGTGCAAAGATCTAAGGAGGCCCGATGGTGTTTTCAGAAGACAGTCAACGAGAAGAAAAGTCCAGAATAGACAGGGAGGCCGAAGAGTGAAGAAGCCATGACTCAGAGGGACACCTGTGGCGACCACTAACAGAGGAAGATCAATATTAATGCAGATATCCTGGAGCATTCAAAGCGACTTTGCGAGGGATTTCAAAGGTGGACACAAAGATGCTAGAGTTAATGCTGCAGTTGTCAAAAGATCTAAAAATGACTTCTCCTGCGAGTACGAATCCTTCATCAACATGGACAACAAGGATTCACATTGAATGCAGCTTTGACTTTCCTCAAAAAGATCTGAGAGCCGACTCTCCTATAGTCTGCAGATATTTTGTAAACCCTAGTGCAGGGGACAACACATTCTCTTTGTAACATTTTGTATATAAGGCATTCTTGCCTCTTTGTAAAGGTTAGAACTTTTACCGTGAGAACTTTCTAGTGTAAGCATTTCTTTGTTTAAACAGTAAGGAATTAGAACTTCTAGATTTAGAGAACTTTTAGACTGAGAACCATTTAGAGTTAGAACTATTAGGAGTTTAATCAGTGAACAGGAGATAGAATTGCATCTTGATTCTTAGTAATGAGAGCTTCTTTGTCTTCTTGGTTAGCAGTAATATTTTAGTATAGACTATAATGTATTTTCTGAATTCTCTTAGTGTAGTTGGAAACAATCTAGAGCTTCAGATTCTTTGTACACTGATGATTGTGCCAGCTTTGTAAATATTGTTTATCTGTTTTAATAACAGTAGAAATAATCAGAGTTTAATCTACTTCATGTTGTAATCCTGAATGATATTTGTCTTAATTTGATCATTTAATTTGTGAAGCCTCCAAGGAATGAAAGGTTATTTGTGTTTTATTTAATGGTAGCTAAAATTCTATTATTCAAATTATCACTGTGAATGAAAGATGTTGTGTGTCAATCACAAGCTTATCTTGTTCTGTAGTTTTAGTTTATAATTCCTTGAAGTTAGCAAGTCTGGTTAAGATTGGATGAACTATTGTTCTTTTTTGTTTCAAAACCCTTATCTATGATTTGTTTTTTCTTTAAAACCCCAATTAAAGTAGGTTTCATTTCATGTTTGATCTTAGAACAATCCAGAAGCTTAACACCAGCAGGCCCCTTGAATATTACTGTTGCATTGACCACTGAGTAACGTCAATACAATTGAGACCCAACTACCAAGACCTTGGGAGCTAAGGCATCCATGTGTTGCCTTTCTCTTTTAGGAGAAGTAGAATAGCCATATTCTTCTTGCATTGTTGTGGTGCCAAAATTTCCATGAACATGAACTGGCGCTAGAAGGAGGGCCTAAAAGGGAAAGCTGGATAAAACTATGCATCTTTCTCAGAAAGGCCCCACAGAGTTCTCCAATCAACTGAGAATCCATCAAATTTCATAGATCTCAAGACCCCAACAAGACATAAGAATCATAAGGTTGGGGAAACCATTATTCCACCTTTATCAGCTCCGCTCACTCCACTAGGATTTTCACCAATATCCCAGTGGATACCCATTAATCCACCCGCCAATTCATTTCAATTGTCATCACAACTAATTCAACCCATACAACAATTGGCTCAACCACTGCCACCAATGGCATTCTTTTAGAATAATCCCTCTCCATTGGGGACTATCCCTAGAGGTTCATGATATGCCCAAAAACCCTGAGAAATTTTTCCCTAAGTACATTCATGGTGAGTCAAGGAGCGTTGAAGAACATATACAAGCTTTCAAGGATGCTTGTACTAGAGCTCAAATAGCCCACCATGATGTAGTCTGTAGATTATTCCCTTACTCCTTAGGGGATATGGCATACAATTGGTACCTTAATCTTCCTCAAGGTTCCATTTTGACCTTGACACATTTGGAAAATGACTTCATTAACCAGTTCAGGGTGTATGTGGATCCAACTCTTTTATATCATCAGTTTGCAACCATAAGGAAGGAACCGGGTGAATCTTTTCCTTTATTCAATACTAGGTTCCAGCGAATGTATAGGAGATTACAAGATCCCCATCTAGTTACTGAGAACAGTGCTATCCAGGCATACTTTAGGGTTATAGACCCTTTGCTTGGATTGTTCTTGCAAATGACATATCCAGCAGCTGATATTGATTCTCTATCCAAACTCTATCATTTGGCTATTAAGCTGCAACAGTAAGTCAGTTCTCAACAAGGAAGTCTGGGAGGAGATTTCCCTTCAATGGGATATCAAATGTATAGCTCAATTCCTCTATTCAACACTATCCTAGGGGCGTCTCCTTCCCACTATGGACCTATGTCTGAACTACAAACCCAACCACCTGTCCCATTCTTTGCTACTGGAACTCCTGATCTCTTTCAACAACCACAGGTTCCTCAAAGTTCCCATGGTCCTCTTAACCAAATTGGAACACCAAGTCATGTTGATCAGCCACTTGTTGTTAAGAGCGTGGAAAGCGAAAAGATAGTCCAACTTACAAATGAGGTAGAAACCCTGAAGAAAATGTTGTCTCAAGTTACCAATGACATGGCTCAACTTCGGTTGAACCCTTCCCAAAACCAAAGGAACTACCCTAATTAAAACAGCAACAACCAGGGTACTTATTAGAATAACAATAACTACAATCAAAGAGGTTACCAAAACCAAAACAGAGGGTATAATCAAAGGCCAAATAACAACAGGCAATGGAATACAGAGCCTAATAATAGTGGAGTCCCTCACAACTATCAAGCAAATGAGGAGAGAGCACATACTACAAACGTGGCTGACCTCAACTTCATGACCAATTGGTGTAGATTGCATGATATTGCAACCCATTCTGAGGTGAATTTCCCTCAAACGGAGAAAGTTGTCAAGATGGCATATGAAGATGCTCACACATTCCAGGGGAATTCCAACAAAGGAGGTGACTCAATGGATACTGCAATGACTTATGAGCTCTTTGAGGAGGATCCTTCATTCCCAAGGCAAGAAGAGAATGAACCAGAGGAGGATTCATATGATGCCCAAGGTTTTCAGACAAAGGGAGGACACTTCTTGAGAAATAAAAGTAAGGGGCCATTCACTACATTAGCGCCTCCTAATCCAATGGTGCCTCCAAATTAGAGTGCTGATAATAATCCTTCTCCACCAAAAGGCCCTCCTGACCTCCATAACAAGGGTAATCCCTCTGCTATTTTCAAAATTAATTCAGGTTATAGTACAAAATTTGACATTGTTTCTGAGATGCAGAAGCATAAAACTTCTTTGTCCTATTTTGACATTTTAAAATGGTGCCCTGCTCAAAGGGAAATAGTGTTGAAGGCTCTAGAGCAAGCTGATAAGTCAAAAGGAAAGAGCAAGGTGGCACCTGCTAGGGATGTGAATGCAGCCTTATACAGAAACAAGGTAGGTACTCCACCTTTCCTTTTAAGTTTAAGAATTTCTGGCAAGAACCTACATAACTGCTTATTGGACTTGGGGGCTTTAGGAAATGTCATGCCATTTTCCATATGCAAGAAGTTAGGATTAAACCCCATTCAAACCAATAAAAAGGTCATTCAACTTGACAAAATAGAGGTAAATGTGGTAGGGGAGTTAAGAAACATACACATTCAAGTAGGATCAGATCCTAGGATCCTAACCAACATAGACATTCAAGTGGCAAATATTCTCGAGACCTATGGTATGCTGCTAAGTCGAGATTTGATGAAAAATTTAGGGGGGCATCTTTCCCTTGACTTTTCACATATGTGGCTATCATGGAAAGGGATTCCTAATCAAATTAGGATTGAAAGTGAGCCTCACCTCAAGCATATTATCATTGAGTATGATTGTCCCAATGAGGTGGCTTACTTTGAGACTGAGATGGGGGTTTACAAAAGAGAGGAAATTCTAACCTTCTCGGTTCTCAATGCCAAGGACATGTAAAAAAAACCCCCTGCCCCACCATTGATGAAAATCAATAGGCCTTGGTTAGAAAGCTGCAACAAGACCAACTGGTTTTAGGGGCACATATAGATCTGCAAAGTCTCCTGCTCCCTAACTGGTGCAGGTACATTATCAAAGTCATTCTAAATTAACTTGTCAACCTTGCAGGGACATTTTAAATCATGTTTCCCAAGCTGAGGAAGTTGACACAAGTCACCCTGAGACCATTGCAGACTGCTTTTCATTTGAGGCCAAGGAAGCAACCATGTTAACCAGGGATACAATACTTTCAAAAGAAATCCCTTCTCAGATCAAACCTACTCTAGACACATGCCCAAATCAGCATGTTAATAAAGAGCAACCCCAAGGTTTGTCAGACACCCCTGCACTCACAAATGAAACAAAACCCAAGAGGTTAACCAAAGACACTAGTGACGGCCAGGAAGATAACCACAGGTTACATAATGCAACTGAGCAGGAATTGGAGGAAATACCTAGAGAACCTTTAGACAATCCTTTTCCTATGTCTGGTCCAAGAGATCAAGAAGTCCCACCTTTGGTTAATCCTATTCAAATATCTATGAAAACTTCAAAAGGATTAACCCTTGATTGTGATCAGTTGTGGACCCTTACCTTTGATGGTTCCAAGTCCAAGACCAGTTGTGGTGTTGGAATTGTACTAACCAGCTCAAAAGGGAAAGTTTTCTTTGCTTCTTATAGGCTACAATTCAGGTGCACTAATAATGTCGCTGAATATGAAGCTTTCGCTCGAGGATTAATGTTTGCACATAAGAAAAGGGTCACTGCCTTGATGGTCAAGGGAGATTCAAAAATTGTGGTCAAGCAAGTGCACAACCAGTATACATGTCACAACAGAAGGCCTTGGCAGCATATAGAAATAGGGTATGGAACCTGATCGAAGATTTTGATGCCTTTGGGATTAGCTTAATCCCTAGAGAAGAAAATTAGGTAGTTGATTCACAGGTCATTGTTGCAAGCACCTTGGAACCTATGCAAGGCTCCAAGTTCAAAAGATTCTCAGTGGAGCTGATGTCCACCCTAGCTATTCCTGACAATATCAGGAATTTCTAGGTCTTTGATGATGATCGACATATTCTGGCCTTCTTAGCAAGCTCGGATGTCTTTGAGGGGAAAATTATTGATGAGTCCAACAGAGATCAAGGGGATTGGAGCCCTGAGAATTGTGATGCAGAAGGGATCCTCAATTTGAGAAGTAATAGTATTCCCAAGGGAATGGTGGCCTTGGAGAGAATTTTTGACTTAGATCCAAGGGCTAAAGAGAAAATATCAGCTGAAGAAAAGGGAGGAGAATATGAAATAGTTAACTTGGCCAATGTTGGCCCTGAAAGGAATGTCTATATAGGGAAGGCCTGCCCTGAAGCAATTAGAGAAGACATACTGAGGGTGCTTAAAAAGGACATCTTTGCGATTGCTTGGGGGTATGAAGACCTCCAAACATTTGATGCTGCTGTTATAACTCACACTATCCCTTTGAAGCCCAAGGCTAAACCTTTCTGACAGAAGCAGTACCCTGTCAATGCCCTGATTGAGCCATTTATTTACGAAGAAGTTCAAAAGTTGATGTCTGCAAGGATAATCTTCCCTATGCACCATTCAACCTGGGTGGCTAACCTAGTCCTAGTTCGTAAGAAAAACGGGGAGATCAGACTATGCGTGGACTTCAGAAATCTGAATAGAGCTTTAGAAAAGGATAACTACCCACTCCCTTCCCTGGATGAGGTATTACAGACTGTCAATGGAGCACAGATGATGTCATTCTTGGATGGTTACTCTGGATACAATTAGGTAATGGTCGACTTTGAGGACAGGATGAAGATGACTTTCACTACAAAGTGGGGGACGTTTGCATACAGAAGAATGCCATTCGGCCTGATAAACGCTGAAGCAACTTTCCAATGCACCATGGACATAGCTTTCAAGGATCTGATTGTCAAATGTATTATTGTTTACATAGATGACTTGACAGTGTTCTCCAAGGATCGACTGAATCATGCTGCGGACTTAGCCAAGGTTCTCTAGAGGTGTATCCAGTATGGCGTCTCCCTGAATCCCAACAAGTGTGTGTTCGGAGTCTCTGAAGGAAAGCTCTTGGGACATATAATTTCTAAGAGAGGGATTTCAATCGACCCAGATCAAGTTGAATCCATTCTGAAGATCACCAGGCCAGGGAGCAAGAAAGAGTTAAGATCTTTCTTTGGAAAGATCAACTTCGTAAGGAAATTTATTACAGGCTTTGCAGAGATTGTAAAGCCATTAAACGAAATGATGAAGAAGGATGCCAGAATAGAGTGGACAGAGGGGGTGAAGGCCACATTCGCACAAGTCAAGCAGTCCATTTTAGAGGAACTCGTGCTCACCAGCCCTGATTATCTTAGACCATTTTACATCTATTCTTTTGCATCTGAACATTCTTGTGTAGCTGTTATAACTTAGCGAGGAGAAGAGTCAAAAGAGAGGCTGATTACTTTTATGAGTTCTCCCTTCAAGAAAGAAGAAATTAGGTACCCACCCCTAGAGAAGCAAGCTTTCGCACTGGTCAGAGCTGTCAAGAAGTTCTGACATTACATCCTTTGCAGCCAAATCGTCACTGTAGTTCCAGATGCAGCTGTGAAGTCTTTACTAATGCAAAGCGAGCTAGGAGAAAGGAGGGGCAAATGGATGGCCATCTTGCAAGAATTTGATTTGGAGATACATCCCATGAAATTAGTTAGGGGCACGGGTTTATCTCAGTCCATGGCGAATGCTGGCAGCAACATCATTTGTCAACAATACATGACCTGGTCTTTCTCTAACGACCCATGGTATGTTGATACCATTTGCTTTATGCTCAACAATCGATGTCCAGAAGGAATGAATGCCACTCAAAGGAGAGCCCTAAGGCTGAAGAGTTATCATTACATGCTCAAAAGAGGGTTGCTGTACAGAAGAAATTTTGAAGGGGTATACCTGAGAAGCCTTGATCATCAAGAGGCCAAGCATGTGATTTCTGAGTTTCATGGGAAGCATGACATAGGTCATGGTTCTACAGATGCTCTGGCACACCAGATCCTCAGGTCTGGTTATTACTAGCCCTGTGTATTCAAGGATGCCCATCAACATGTGAGAACATGTCGCACGTGCCAGGTTTCTGCACCAAGGGAACGCCATGTAGCTATGCCACTACAACCCATTACGAGGTAAGGCCATTTTCCCAGTGGGCACTGGATTTCATTGGAGTGATTAACCTGAATTATTCTACAGGACACAAGTTTATCTTGACTGCTACTGATTACTACACAAGGTGGATAGAGGCCATACCTTGCAAAAACAACATAATGGAGGTAGTGATCAATTCCTCACCGAATGCATCACTACGAGGTTTGGGGTACCCTTCGCTCTGGTATGTGATAATGGTTCCGCCTTTTCTTCTGCTAAGTTTATTTCTTGGGCGTATGATCACAAGATTGTCTTGAAGTATTCTTCAAACTATTATCCACAAGACAATGGAGTTGCAGAGTCTACTAATAAGAATCTCTTAGGGGTGATTAAGAAACTGTTAGAACATAACCCTAGAGACTGGCATACCCAGCTGAGATTCGTATTGTGGGAAAATAGGACTAGGATTAAGGCTGCCTTAAACACCTCACCATTCAAGCTAGTATATGGCCAAGAGCCTGTCTTTCTATCCATCTGCAAATACCTATCTTGGAGTTCATGTAGAAGTTTTACTCCAATGACAATAGGATAGAGATCAGGTTAGCTGCTTTATTGAAATTAGAAGAGCAGAGAGATGTGGCCTTACAACAATTCTTTACGCATCAAGCTGTTGTCAAACGATGGTTTGACAAAAGAGCTAAGATAAAATATTTTAGGATATTAGACCTAATACTGTTATGGGATAAAGCCAATGAAAAGAAGGGCAGTCACCAAAATTTTGACAAACTATGGCTAGGTCCTTATCAAATTGCTGAGATCCTAGGGGAAAATGCTTTTAGACTAAGTAGCCTGACTAGAGAGCTGTTTCCTTTGCCTGTTAATGGGCAGTTCCTTAAGCACTATTTTGAATATTGAGGCTTGTTAGGTTTTGTTCTGTATATAAGTAATTCATTGTTTTCTTTATGTAAATAATTTATTTTGTCTCCTATTTGTAAATAATATGAGGTTATGTATATAAATTTTTTGCTTCAGTTTGTAAATAACTCTTTCCTTTATGTGAATAATCTATTTCTCTTTGTGTAAATAATGTGGCTCTTTTCTGTAAATAGCTTCCTGTTTGTACATTTGTCCCTGTCTCCTTTTGTTTTCTTTGCCTTCTATTTTCTGCTTGTTCTGTTCTTTGGGGGTTTAATCTATTTCTTTCTATCTGAAGCTATGGGTTGTTATCTGAAGCATACTATGGTCATTAGGAGAGAAGTGGTTTAGGTATTGTCAAGTTTGTTGGTTGGATGATTTTGTCCTCAATTCATTGTTTCATGTTTTTTGTCAATGAAGGTTGTGGAAAGTTTTGGAGAACAAGGTACCAAGTAAGTAACATTCATCAGCTCCCCTAAATTTGTCACAAATCATTAAAATCATCTCCTCTTCTAGTAGTGTATTTGTCCTAGGATGACAGTGTTGTAAAATTTGAGTGAAAAATCTGACTTCCAAGTACTGTTATGAGGTCCATTATAGTTTTCAACCCAGATCAGATATTAAACATCTGACATATTAAAAAGAAAAAGCAGAATTAAATGAAATATCTGAAACTCCAAAAGAAAAGAAAAGAATTATCAAAAGAAGAAGAAGAATCAATATGAATGGGTGATTCCAGTATCTCTACCGAGGCTATGGATGCCTATCTGGCAGTAGAGCAATGCTGTGAGAGAACTAGAGGTATCTCCGTCGGGGCTATGGACACCTGTCTGACAGTGGAGCAATGCCCAGGATATCATTGCACGAAGGAAATCAACTCATGTAGCCCAAATTTTTACACATTGTTATTCAAAAGATGAAGAACTTTATGAAAGGAATGATGCACTATTAAGCACACACATAGATTTAGGGGTAGCCATTGTTTGACTTACATTTGAGATTTTAGCTCTACCTTGCTTGTTTTAACTAACCTAACTGGAGTTGTGATGTTTATGAACCAAGAGTTATGGGTAGATGAATCCTTCAGATTCATGAAAATGGTTAAACCATTTTCCCAGCCGAGTCACCATTTGTTATGCCTTGCATAACCACCTCACTTTGTTCTGGATTAAAATGGGTCCCCCTTCTCTTTTGGTTTCTTTGTTTTGGGACTTTTTCCTTGCTTTTGGGTTGCTTCTATCTTCTGTTTGAGTTTTCTCTTCTAGTTTTTTTAAACCTTTGGTTTTGTTTCAGCTTAATTTGTTTCCCTTCTTGCTAAGTATTCAGTGAAGTAATCACAAGCCAAAGTATATCTTACTATAATGTATCTTATTTGCTTTTGAGGGCTAATGCAGAACTTCCTTTTGCAAGGTTAGATCCTACACTTGATGATATTTTCTAAGGCTCGGTTGGAATGCTGTCTTCAATCCAGTTGGTTATGAAAATCAGCTAAGGCAAAAGTCGGCAAGGCTTTTCTAGACTCTTACCGACTGGTGGCTCGGATCTGATTGTTTGAAATTCAAAGAATTATAATACTCCCTATTGTGGATCTTATTGGTGTAGGGTTATCATGGTCTCCCCGACCCATGGTTCATTTGGTTCAAATCTACATCTATGTTGCCTATCGGCAAGACCCCAGAGATGTCACAGCGATAAGAAATCAACCATGGGTGTATGTCGCCAAGATACCCCTCATCATCTCGGCAACTGGGGAGTTCCTATCGGTGAGAGAAATCATCACCGGAGTGAGGTCACGATGAACTCTCCATGTCTCGCCGATTTCTATCAAAAGGATTCCTATATCGGCATAGGGTTCTCTCCTCGCCAAGAAGTCTCGGCGAATTTGTGAAGTCTCACCGACTACTGCACCACCATCAAAGATTTGACCTTCGGCGAGAGTCATCTTCTTCAGCACAAGGTCTGGGAAAAGTATCTTGGTCTTGTCGACTCATGGGAAAAATTTTCCATCGCAGAGAGATCTGTTCATTGGTAAGAAGTCTCAGCGAGTCCACAGGGTCTCGCCAACCACCAACAAAGCAAACGCACTTCGGCAAGACTTGATTGCTTCGGGGTGGCGTCTCACCGAGCGGCTCTGGTCACAATGACATAGCGTGAGGGGATTCCATCAATATTTCTTTGGTAAGAGAATCACCATGTCTCGCCAACACGAAAGGGGGGGGCCTTTGCCCAAAGATTTTGGATTCGGTATAATCTCTCACTGAACGTTAGGAGTCTCACCGACAGGGAGGCTCTATATATCAGCAAAGCAGGATAGCCTCGCCAAGAAGTCTCAGCGAATGAGAAAGGTCTTGGTGACACAAGGGAAGCTCTCCAAGAGGTATGAAGTCGGCGGAAGGTCTCGCCGAACGGTGGATGTCTCACCAAAACAGGAGGGCTCAGGGAAGGATCATGTCTTTTCCAAAAGGTCTTAGCGATTATGAGAGGTCACGCCGACAGAATGTCCCTTCAGGGAGAGGAAAGATATGCGCCAAGAGGTTTGGCTAACTTTTGATCTCTTGTCGATAATGGAGGAGGCTCCCACCAAAGCTCTGAGCCCGGCGACATTTTGCCTTCAACAAGATGTCTGCCAGAAATGAAAAGGTTTTACTGAAGGGTCAGTCTTCAGTAGGACATAAAGAGCTTGATCAAAGGTCTCAGCGAAACGCAGGAGTCTCGACGACACATGTGGAGTGAGAGAAAACAAATCAGTATGATTAAAGGGAAGTCTCGGCGAAGTGAAGAGGCATCGGTGTAGCAGTCGGAGCTCACTGAGAAGTCTCGGTGACCCTGAAGGGTCCTACCGATAGGAGCTCTGAGCTAGAAAAGGATCATGTCGCTGTGAGGTCTCCCCGACATTTAAGATGAGCTCACCCTAGGTTTGATGTCGCTATGAGGTCTCACCAACTGTGTGATGTCTTGCCAATAGAAA
The DNA here is from genome assembly GCA_007258455.2 of Sequoia sempervirens. NCBI lineage: Eukaryota > Viridiplantae > Streptophyta > Pinopsida > Cupressales > Cupressaceae > Sequoia > Sequoia sempervirens. The sequence continues at coordinate 43,097 of VDFB02088549.1, read as the reverse complement.
AGGGGACCCCACCAAAAGAAGCGGAGCTCGGCGAAGGATCATGGCTTCGCTAAAAGGTCTTAGCGAAGAAAGGAATTCACATCGAAATAGAAAGATTGAGGCTCGAGGAGGATAGGAAGAGGTTGGGAGGACTCCAAGTGAATGAAAGGCTTTGTTGTAAGGTCACGATGATGAGTGATGGTCTCATCGACGACAAGGAACTACACTTCGCCAAGAGGTATGAAGTCGGCAGAAGGTCTCACCGAATGGTGGATGTCTCACCGAAACATGAAGGGTATCGGCGTAGCAGTCCGAATCGCTATATACTCTCCCCGACCACGGATGGTCACACTGACACAGTGCTAGAGGATTCCATCGGTGGTATTTGATGAGAAAATCAGTATGCTACAGTGACAATAGGATGAATTAGTAAGGCTCTCGTCGAGACATGAGGTACCTATAGGACGTCTTCCCAAAAAATGGGTGCTACAATGAACCACCTAGAAAGATTTTATTTCAGTATGACTACATCAGTGTCTCTCTGAAATGGAAAATCTCCAAAGGATGATTTCTTCAGTGAGATGTTTGGCTGACAGTTGATCTCTTGCCGATAATAGAGGAAGCTCACCCAAAGATTTGGCCTTCGGCGAAACGTCTCACCGACTTACCAGTGTCACACCGAAAGAACAAAGTAAGCCCAGTGAGAATAAAAGGAACTCGGGGAGACTCCAAGCGAAAGGAGGGGCTTTGCCATGAGGTCACGGTGACAAACGATGGTCTCCCCGACATTAAAGATGAGTTCCCCATGTGAAGAAGGATATCGGTATAATCGATAGGGACTCACCACACCCTCTGACCAAACAAGTGAAGTCTTGCCGATAGCCGCTGAGGGATGAAATTGCATTGGGGAGACACCAGGGGTGTCTCACCAACATGAGATGCTAAGAAAATCGCTTTTGACCACCAAAGAATCCTACGTGGCCTGTGATTGTCCAATCAAAGAGAGCTAAGATTGAGCCATCGCCCTATTGACCGCCCCTGTGGAAAGACTAACAAAATGTGATCGAATGGATTCTTTATGAGAACAGTTGATGATGAATCTGCTTGGGTGATGGTGCAAAGATCTAAGGAGGCTCGACGGTGTTTTTAGAAGACATTCAATGAGAAGAAAAGTCTAGAACAGACAGGGAGGCCGAAGAGTGAAGAAGCCATGACTCAAAGGGACACCTGTGGCGACCACTAACAGAGGAAGATCAATATTAATGCAGATATCCTAGAGCATTCAAAGCAACTCCGCGAGGGATTTCAAAGGTGGACACGAAGATGCTAGAGTTAATGTCGCAGTTGTCTAAAGATCTAAAAAAGACTTCTCCTGCGAGTAGGAATCCTTCATCAGCATGGACAACAAGGATTCACATTGAATGCAACTTTGACTTTCCTCAGAAAGATCTGAGAGCTGACTCTCCTACAATCTATAGATATTTTGTAAACCCTAGTGCAGGGGACAACACATTCTCTTTGTAACATTTTGTATATAAGGCATTCTTGCCTCTTTGTAAAGGTTAGAACTTTTACCGTGAGAACTTTCTAATGTAAGCATTTCTTTGTTTAAACAGTAAGGAATTAGAACTTCTAGATTTAGAGAAATTTTAGACTAAGAACCATTTAGAGTTAGAACTATTAGGAGTTTAGTCAGTTAACAGAAGGAGATAGAATTGCATTTTGATTCTCAGTAATGAGAGCTTCTTTGTCTTCTTGGTTAGCAGTAAGATTTCAGTATAGACTGTAATGTATTTTCTGAATTCTCTTAGTGTAGTTGGAAACAGTCTGGAGCTTCAGATTCTTTGTACACTGGTGATTGTGCCAGCTTTGTAAATATTGTTTATCTATTTTAATAACAGTAGAAACAATCAGAGTTTAATCTACTTCATCTTGTATTCCTGAATGATATTTGTCTTAATTTGATCATTTGATTTGTGAAGCCTCCAAGGAATGAAAGGTTATTTGTGTTTTATTTAATGGTAGCTAAAAGTCTGTTATTCTAATTAGCATTATGAATGAAAGATGTTGTGTGTCAATCACAAGCTTATCTTGTTCTGCAGTTTTAGTTTATAATTCCTTGAAGTTAGAAGGTCTGGTTAAGATTGTATGAACTATTGTTCTTTTTTGTTTCAAAACCCTTATCTATGTTTTGTTGTTTCTTTAAAACCCCAATTAAAGTAGGTTTCATTTCATGTTTGATCTTAGAACAATCCAGAAGCTCAACACCAGCAGGCCCCCTGAATATTACTGTTGCATTGACCACTGAGTAACGTCAGTACAGTTGAGACCCAACTACCAAGACCTTGGGAGCTAAGGCATCCATGTGTTTCCTTTCTCTTTCAGGAGAAGCAAAATAGCCATATTCTACTTGCATTTTTGTGGTGCCAAAATCGCCATCAACAAGTGGGATGCACTACATTTGTACGTCGCAAACAATCTTGATTGGATGATAGTATGGATTGAACGATGTCAACAATTTGGTCGTGCATTAACATGGGAAGGTGTGGCTTCATTGTTTAAAGAAGCTCATCGTAATGGAGATTCCAATGTTACACAAAGGGAAATTGATTTAGCATATGGTTTAAGAGATAAACAACTATGTATAAATATATTAATCACCCATATTATTTAATTATTTTCAATTATATTGATGTATATATGACGTAGTGGATCCAACAACAACACCAACAACATCATTTCATGAGGGTAAATCAAACCCAATCAGAATTAGGAGAAGATCAAATTCTTAATTCACTTTTTTTTCCTCAAAACTCATACAAATTCTTTTGATTCTTCAATTCTACAAGACTTCAAGGCAACAAGTTAGCATTCCAATTTCAACAAACCATATGTCATTATCAGTATTCCAATTGACTCATTCAAAGAAAAAACCATATCATAAAACTTTGACTCAATCAATTAGATTCACATCATTCTCAACCACCATATCAACATCTATACATTCTCTCAGCCTTTCATAAGGCAACACATTATGCTCGCTTGCTACACAACCTATTACCAATCCTTCAAATTCTTGTATACATCATATCCTCATGACAACAAAACACTTATTCTAAATCAGATTCCAAAATGTCAATAACCAAACTTCAATCATTGAAAATAGTCTAAACTTCTCAAATAGCACCAATTCATTTTCCTTACAAGGAAAACTAACAAATACCAATCCTTCTTTCTATCAACTAGTTAATCAATCCTTCAAGACACAAGATTCATCATGTTTTGAGAGAAATCAATTCAATACATCGGTGTATAAATATCAGATCTGCCTGCTTTGTAAAGATACTAAGACACACAATAGAATCATCATTCTCAAAATAATATGCACTACCTTTACAACCTTATTCAAGTATAAATTCTACTGTAACTCCATCCAAATGACAAGGTTTGAGTATTTAAGGTCACTCACTTCCTTGTACACACATATTTCCACTGTCCATGAAATCTAAACATTAATTAGCAATAGACCTAAATCCCCTAGATCGGGTGAACCACTCATAGTAGGTTCAAAACCAAGATCCAAAGGCACATTTAGAGACCTCTTAATGCCCATTTCATCATATCAAAAAATTAGAATGATTTATATTAGAGAAACTAGCAGATTTCATACTATACGCCTAAGAAAGGCTACTAGAATAGGGCTATTTCACAAAGCATCCACCTTTTTTCCAACTTCATATTGTTAGACAACCTCAAACAGTCAAAGTAAAGGTCACAAAACATCAAATTTATCCACTTTCAAAGATTGAAAGACCCATTTAGAAAGTGTATTAACAAACCCTTAATTTTAGGCTGGAAACACCCAAAATAGTGAGGGTTTTGTGATTATCCCTCTTAATAACTACCTTTTCTAACTTCTCATCAGTTCAAACTGCCTCTTATCTCCTAATATGCTTGATTTATGCCTTTTTGTTTACATAATATTGCATTTTTTTGCATTTTCACCTCCTAGTGACTTCTTTTATGATTTGATTACATTCAAATTAGCCTTTTCATGGCCTTGACACACAAATTTAGACTTGAACATGTAAATTTAACATATTAGCCTTTTGAAGGAATTTACAAGATCTAGGTGCTCTTGCACTAATATATATGTTGAGATTTTTTTCTTTGCATACATTCATCCAAGAATAAATATGTTTATCAATTGACGATATTGCAATAATTTTTACATGTTTGACATATTGCAGGTGAAACACCACAAGGCTATGTGGTGCAATGGTCATAAATTTTGAATCAAAAAATTGGATGACATGAAGAAAACTTGTGATTCTGGTATAACTGTAGTCTTTTAGGTGACTAATGTTTCATCTAGTAGTGGCATACATCCAGAAGTATTAGGAAATTGATACTATGGGATTTTGGATGATATGCTTGAGTGTGACTTTAAGTCCTTCAAATTAGTTATGTTCGTCATCGTATGGTACAGGCTACGATTGAATGAAAATGATCCTGAAACAATTGTTATTGAACATGATAATGAATTTACCATGGTTAATACAAGGTCGATCGAGCGAGCTGGAAATGAGCCCTATGTTCTTCCAAGCCAATGTGAGTAGGTATTTTACTCAGAGGTTCCAGGTAAACCAGGTTGGTCATTTTTTGTTAGACATGATCCAAGAGGAAGGTCGGTAAAGTATAATGTGGTGGAAGAAGAAGATACCAGAGAACTAGAAGATGATGTAGATGATGATCAGGATCAACAGTTAGTTGATGATGTGCCTGACGAAGATGTCGAAGAGGAGGAACTAGATCATGATGATGTAGGAGTTAATGTTTATGAAGATGATATCCGTGTGGATGATGACATTATTGACACTGATATCAATGGAGATGATGATGATATGACCAATTCTTAACATGTCGAATATGGATCGGATGATATAGACAAAGAGTTGGATGAAGAAGAAGATCAATGACATTGAAATGTATGAGTTATGCGATTATATTATCTATTTGATATTAATTTCTTGATAGAATTATATTTGACTTATGTGGTTACATAATTAATTCATGATTTTTTTAAATTTTTATGCCATTACATAATTAATTTAATGATGTACTTTTTAATGTTTCAAAGGTCAAAAAATTAAAACATTTCAATAGTGATGCTAACAACCTTGAAATTTGTGTGTTTTATGTTTCATGTGATCATGAAAGATTAAAAAGTCAGTTGTAGAGGTGGTTGTTCAGTGGTTGAGGTGTAAAGGCCTTTAAAAGGCATAAAGTGATCATTGTAATGGTTGTTGATGGTTGAGGATTTAAAATACAAGCTCTTGACATTCAAAAATCTGTGTTTTTCTTAAAAATTTCTGTATTTTTCCTATTTTGCAGCATTGTACGGTCACATACAGCCATATTTTGATGTGAGATAAATTCCATGTCATGAAGATATGTGTTAGATTTTATTTGAATCTGATTTGAGGGCTTAAGGTGTTTATTTGAGTTAGAAAACTTCATTTCTTTGCATACAGCCCGATTACCCTGTTTTTGAGGGTTTTGTAGTCCAAACATGATATAAAGGGGCTCTTACACTTTTTGTGATTATTGAAGCTTGTGTAAGAGGCCCCATGGATACTGTTGTAATTGTAGGATGCATGAATAGGGTGTAGGATGAGAAATAAAGAAGGTATAGTTGTTGTCCTCAAGAGTTTTGTGAAGAAAAGCATGTGAAATGAGAGGTTCAAGCCTAGGTTTCAACAAAATATGTATGGGAGATATGATTTTATGAATTTTTATCCATGTGCAGACCTAATGGGTTGTGTCTAAACACTGAATATAAATGATATACATACACACACACATATATGTATGTATGTATATGTATTTGAAAATGTAAATGTAAATGCAATTACTGGATGCTCTCCTAGAACAATAAATGAAACATATCATTAAAGAAATCTATATCTATGTATATAAATGTGTATTTCTAAATGCAATTGTAAATGCAAGGAGCGTATGGTTTTGTAGTGTTATAGATACAACATATCCATAAATTAGTGTAATTGAAATTCTAAAGTCTTCAACACATATAATATGAAATCGATCAAACTATTAAACTACATGAGAAATGAATGAAAACAGTAAATGCATATGTATCTGGATCAAATCCTTTTCGCGGTGGACCCTATTAGCACTCAAAAATGCTGGTTGAAAAACCACAAGAGGTTGCCAATCTCTTGGTACACTTTAGGGTAATGTACAAGGCTTAATGACTCGAGCCTTCTTCTCTTTTGGTGCTACTGAACCTAGGTGGGTCTACCTATACCAACTGAGTTGACTTAATTGATGTTATTTAACTATACTAATCTATCCACAATGGAAAGTTTACAGTGAATAGATGTGATCCTAATCTAACATGAACTAAATGAGAAATATGTTCAGTTAACAGATGTATAAAATGAATTAGATTTATGGATGGACAAGGGGAGACTAGTGCCTTATTGGGTATATGGAGTCTAATGAATATCTGCAAATGTGGATTTCAATAATGGAAATAATTCAAACTATTAGGCACATAAATTGTTTACAACTTGTGTAAACGTGCAAGTGAATAATTGACAAACTCTTCTTGAGATAGAATGGTAATTCTAGTTATGTGATTCTTCTTATTAATCCAACTAACACTTCCCAATTTTTGTGATTGATTAAAAGATTTTAATCCCTACTTGAGAGAACCGAATAACCAAATCACACATAAATAGCAAATGTACAATGATAAACAGAGTTTAAACTTGTTATATCAATTTAAACAATAGAGAAGCATCAGAATGGAGACAATCAAATAACTGCATAAATTTAACAAACAACTGATACCAAAATCTTAATCTGTGACTTAGATATCTTCATTTACTCCATCAAAATACATGCATCTAAGTCTTTGTATATGAAATCATTTTTCTAGAAATCTATCTATTAAATATCTCCTAACGCCTATATCTGTTGCATTACTATGGAACAGATATAAATACATCAAAACTTGGAAGGGACACGTCCCTTCAGAAATGTTTTATTTTACTTAACTAATTAAAACAAGATATTAGGCTCTATTTAGCCATAGATGAACATTTAATAAATGATCTAGATAATCCTATCATTGATGAGTATCGACATCTCCTAATGTGTTCCTAGTTGATATTTCCACCTTTATCATCCTTTCGTTCTTCTCGTAGCTCTTGTCCAATGTTGAATCCTTCCTTGTAGCATTTTTCAGAATTCTCTACAACATCAATTCACATTCTTTGATCCACTTGGCTTTCTCTTTCAACTTTTATCCATCTTCAAATAGTGTAGGCAGTCCCATAATTGTAACATCAACCAACCCCTTTTCATCTTCTCACAGTTCCTCATAAAGGTCCTTGTGTTTATTTATAATTTGGTTACCCATACCAATGGCCACACTGTTAGGAACATCTCTTTCATTTAATTCTCGTAACTTTTCTTGAATCCTTCCATCAATTATCTTGTGTTCTTGCCCTGTAACATGGTTCTTTGAATATGCTCCTCATAGCTTATTCAACCAAATCATTAAGTTGGCTTTCCTTTTTTTGATTATTGCAGCGAGTGTATCATATTTACCTTGTGAATATGCAATTAACTCCTCCCAATGATCTTTTACCTGTGAGCTTTCACCATGTGTTATTAATTTAGGAGGTCCCATTGTGACTCCTAACATGTCCTTCAAATGATCAGATTCTCTCATGATGCTTTCATTACTCATTTTGTACATTTCCTTTTCTTTGATCAACATTTGTATTTGGGGTTTATTCAGTTTTGCCACATTAATCCCAATGTATGTAGTCGCCACATGATCTACCTCTCCAACCTTCAGAGTCATGATATGTCCAAATGTGTCTCAATATCAATTACCATTGACTTTCTATGAGGTGGATACAAGTCCCATATCATGAGTGATCCTTCATCCGAGTTATATTTGGATCCAACATATATTTTTGTCACCCCCTCTGGACTAAGCTTGTGTGTGGCACTATTATCCTTTAAGAAGCTATCAAAGACCAATGCAAAATTCAAATCTAGCCCTGGAAAGATCATAACTCCAGCATCCTCTAACATTTTCCTTCCTTTCTAGGGGGTCATATTAGCCATTTCTCTATCCACAGTTAATTTCAAATTGTTTAGTAGTTGCTCCTCATTGCTTGGTGTAATATTATCAACTATCTCCCTTATCTCCTTGGCCTTTTGCTTATACAAGAAAGATCTGAATTCTAAAGAATTCACAAATTCATTGTCTGCTACAAATGACCTATATGTCATCTCTCTAGTGTCTATATCTTGGCTCTCTTCAACACTTGGTTCTCTAGGAGGGTAGTTGTAATCTTGAGTTTTTAATCTGGAAATCCTATTAGGTAGGTCTCGTGGCATATCTTCTCCAAATTCCTCATCTCCAGAAAAAAGGGAACCCTGTATTTGGCAACCCTCGGTTGTATTCCTCCACCATTCTCTCTGCTTCCTCTGCCTCCAAATTTCTAATCATGTCATCAAACTGATAAGGCACATGATCATATCCTCTAAAGTTTATCCTTTGTTTGGTAGAATTGATATATCCCTCTGGATCAAAACCTTTTCTTGGTGGACCCTTATTCATATTATACTGCATTAATTTGTTAAGGATCAAATCATATCCTTCCTTTGCAATCACAGTAAAATCACCAAAGCACAGAGTACTAGGCATAAATGCCTGTTTCCCGAATGAACCAAAATTCATGAAACTAGAAAAATCCATTTTTCTTACAATTTCCAAATATGCAATCCTATCCGGGACTATTTTAGGAAAAATGAATGGAGAATCCTCAAAACCAAACACCCTTACAATAGTAGCATCTTCCAAGCAATACCAGTCTCCCCAATTATGATCAATTGGTACATTAAAGTCCTTAGGTACGAGGAAGCATTTTATTTCACCAAACAATGAGTGCGCACAAGGATGACTGTAGAATTCATATACTGGCTTTACAAAATATTCTTCAAAATACAAGAAACTGGAATTACCAAACCTACTGTCCCAAATGGCAGTCCACAATTGAATGGGTAACAATTTTCCCTCTTTATCAAACTGTGAAACCTTCAACTTTTCTGGCCAAATCCCTAACTCTTGTTCGGAGTACAATACTAGATGCATTACAAGAGAATAATTCCTAAGGTGCAGAACAAGGGATTTATTCTTGATTGCCATCAATGCTAAATCGATTTCCCTGGAGACAAATGAAGCATAGTCAAAAAACCTAAAATTATGAAATTGAATGTCAGTTGCAATTACCATGGGAACAATGGACATATACTCAGGAACTTCCATACCCAACACTTGTCCTACCGAGAAATAGGTATATCTCATATAGGGCTCGAATAAGTCCACATGGAATGGAAGCCCATTGCCATCATCAAGTGGGATAGTATTACCATTTTTTTTAATTCTATGTAAGGGCAACCTCCAACCCTTGTAAGTGGTGTCCATTCTCCAAAACTCCTTTTCCAACTCTTCATTCACAATTTTATCATTACACCACCCTTCCAACTTAAAAACCTCACTTATTGAAGCCTCTTATATGTATATGAAGGGTTTCCCAGATGACCTGCATATGGCCTTAAGTTTTGAGTCATAGTGGGTGGACAACAATTTTACCAACTTTGTATTAACAAACACATTATGAAAAACCATCTTTCTCAAATTTAGATGCCACATATTACAAACTAGCTCAAAACGATCTATTTGGTGAAAGTGGAATCTAAACAATTCATAGCCTCGCATTGGGGTCCAAATGTCTCCTATGTGCTTGCATTTTTCATCCAATTTTTCCACTTCTGCCCTCAGTTGCACGGAGTGCCTACCTCTAGGCCCAAATCCAGGAAATTGGTTAATTAAATCTTGATTCAGCTTTCATTCAGCACCCTTTGGCTCAATTCCAAACTCAACTTTTTGCTTCTTACTCTTAGGGTGACTGCTCTCACTTTGTTTTCTACCTTTCAACTTCCCCGAGCTGGTGGCTTCCATATTACTCACTTAAAATTGCAAAAATGAAAAAGTTAAAATGCAGAGGACTTACTGGTTTTGATTGAGGTCTTTCAACTAAATCAATTCTCTGGCCCTTTGTTTGTCTCCTCGTTTCCTTCGCTAACAATTCACAAAAATGTTCATTTTGCAACGATTTCCTTTCAATTTATGAAATTACCTGTGCTTTGTGGTGCCATTAATGTTTTAACTCCATGCATGAATGTAACATATTTTTGAATTCCTTATTGTCACATCAAATGAATTGTTCGGCAAGACACCTTCAAACTTTGGGCGATCTATACATTAGGCCCCAACCAACGTTCACTGAATACTCTGTTGATTGAGGTAACACTCTACACATATGACCGATGTTAACATTTGTCCCATATACATCACCAAGAGTCACCCTGACAATCATTTTGGTTCATTTGTTTCTTCATCAGCCTGACTTTTAGTATCGCTAACACATTCAGTGGTTCCTCCGATGTTATAAGTCTCGCCTATAACACATCAAATGAACTAGTCAGCAAGACAAGGTCTTCAAACTTTGGGAAATCTATACATTAGGCCCCAACCAATGTTCACTGAATACTTTGTTGATCGGGGTAACACTCTACACATTTGACCGATGTTAACATTTGTCCTGTATACATCGCCAAGAGTCACCCCGACAATCATTTTGGTTCATTTGTTTCTTCATTGGCCTAAATTTTAGTATCGCTAACACATTAAGTGGTTCCTTTGATGTTATAAGTCTCGCTGATAACACATCAAATGAACTGGTCGACAAGACACCTTCAAACTTTGGGTGATCTATACATTAGGCCCCAACCAATGTTCATTGAATACTCTGTTGATCGGGGTAACACTCTACACATTTGACTGATGTTAACATTTGTCCCGTATACATTGCCAAGAGTCACCCCAACAATCATTTTGGTTCATTTGTTTCTTCATCGGCTGGACTTTTAGTATTGCTAACACATTCATTGGTTCCTTCGATGTTATAAGTTTCACTGATAACTTTTCTTTTGGTCTTGAATATGTCGCCAGAACTATTGCCGATATCCTCCTGTCAGTGTAACTTAGTGAGTTGGGTGAACATTCAGGATTTACACCGATGGTACATGTCTCGCCGATATATTCCCATTGCTCCTGTCGGTGAAAGAAATGATGGTCTCGTCGATGAAACTTCATCGGTGAGACTTAAATGTTCGAGCCTGCATATATTTTTCATGCCAAGATGACTTGTCTTGCCGATAGATTTTGTTCATTGATGAGACCATAAGCCAGTCTCCTTGATATGACTTCTTTAGTAATCATGATCACTAAAATAGTTTTGATGTCTCATCGATGTGCTAAAAAGTGCTTGTAACCCATAATAGGTCAGGAAGACCCATACTAGCTCATGCCGATGTGATTTGTTTGCCACAATATCTTTGATTAGAAGGATTTTCAGGAGTAGAACAAGGTGACCATGGGTAATTATATTCTGTAGGGCCAATTACATCCTTTTTTGACTCAAAATGTAGTTATTATTGAGAAATTTACATGAGTAAATCATTATAAAATTTTGAAATTTTTTATAGTTCCAACAAACCCTTCTTCATGTTGTATTGCAACAATTTGTTGAGAACCATATCATATCCATCCCTTGCTAATACAGTGAAATCACCAAAGAAAGGAAGAGAGGTGGAGATAGAGAATTGATGGATGGGGGGGATAGGGAGGGAGAGATGGTGAGAGATAGAGGGGGGGAGATAGAGAGGGGGAGGGAGACAAAGGGATATAGATAGGTAGAGGAGGGGAGATAGAGAAGAGGGGGAGAGATAGAGAAGAGGGTGATATAGAGAGATAGAGAGGGATGGTGAAAGACATAAAGAGATCGTGATAGAGCTAGAGAAATATATGGCTAGAAAGAGATAGAGAGAGGACTGAGAGGGAGATAAAAAGAGAAATAGAGATAGAGAAATAGAGTAGGAGAGATGGAGGGAGAGATGGAGTGAATGAGAGAGAAAGGGGGGAGAGGGAGAGATAGCTCAATAGATAGAGGGGGGAAGAGGGAGTGACATAGATAGTGGGAGATAGAGGGAGATAGAGATAGAGATATATGGGAAGAGAAAGAGAGATGCAAATATATGGGAAGAGAAAGGAAGAGAGGTGGAGATAGAAAGTTGATGGATAGGGGGGATAGGGAGGGACTAGAGATGGTGAGAGATAGAGAGGGGGAGGGAGAGAGGGATATAGATAGGTAGAGGAGAGATAGAGAAGAAGGGGAGAGATAGAGAAGAGGGTTTAGGGTTTAGGGTTTAGGGAGATAGAGAGCAATAGGGAGAGATATATCAATCACCCTCCCTATATCTCTATCTATTAATTGTTATATCTTTATCTCTCTACCTCTCTCTATGTCTTTATCTCCCTTTCTATTTGTATTTTTCTCATTATCTCCCTCTCTCTATATATTTTCTTCCCTATATTTATCTTTGTCTCCTTAAGTGTGCAATGGGTACATTGAAGAGGTCTTAAAGGATAATTATCATATCTTTATTCAAATGGCATGCTACCTTGAGCATAAATCCCCAAGGACACATGCCATCCTTGGATTTTTGACATGAAACAACCAATCAAAATTTAGTTTCTCTTTTCCCTCTCTCTCTTTTCCTTTTTATCTCTTATATTTCTCTCTCATGCTCTCTCTCTCTCCCTATCTATCTAAGTTCATCTCTTTCTCTCATTCTCTATCTTTTTATTTTCTATATCTCTTTCTATTAGCTAATAGGCTACATATAGTCTTCTACCACCATCTTGATAAGATCACAATGTGCTAAGAGTTTTGAATATCCCTTTTCAACTTCACCATCCATATTTCTTAGAAAATTTATCAATAAAAGGTATATTAATGCCTAGCATGTCACAAATGAGAGATAAGTTTGAAGTCATAACCATAAAAGTCATTGTACCTTCCTTTTTAGGTAACATATTTTTGCACAATAATTACTATGTCTAGCCAAGGATAAGGTAAACTTGTATGAAGAACTCCTCTTACTAAATATTTAGTCTCCTCATTTTCTAGGAAAAAATACTCCATAGTTTCTCTATATATTATTCTAAACTTTTACCAAACCTCTCCTCTAATTGGAAAACTAGTTTCTCTAAATATCAATTCCTTATAAAGTAATTCTCAAGCTTCAAATTCTAATATCATCCTTCAAGATTGAGAAAATTCCAAGGAAATTTCTTTGCTTGATACTCAAAATTCTCCAAAAAGAGTAAACATCCTACATTTTGGAAGATATGAACAACATCTTGATTGCTACACAATCCTTCAAGATAGGATAGCTCTTTATTGATGATGATTCTATTCATGTCTACCTTATTCAATCCTACAAATGAGAGTGCTAAGAAAGTGTGAGAACTCAATGCTACAAATAAATATGGTTGACATGTAGGAAGTGTATGATGTTTAGAATATGATGGTGACACTCATAAAATTTTACTTGGAATACTCTCATCATTAATTTATGTGTTATTATTTGCATACTATCCATCGTGATTTAGATTCCTCTTGATGACACACTTTTGGAATCCCCTTCCAAATTGAAGGTTGACACTCATCCTTAGGCCCAATAAGCCTTTACATTTTTATTTTTTATTTTTTAAAATTTTTATTCTTAAGTTAAAGGCCAAATTAAGGAAATAATGAATCAATTTGCAATTTATAATATTATGAATTTTTGAGAGATAAATTAAAATGACCTAATTTACTTGAATTGAAATATGTACTTTTGAAAATAATTTATTTGTATTCTTTATATTTTTATGTTGTAGCTAGGTTGTACATAAAGTAGCTTGTTAACAACCAGGTCACTTACATAACTAGGTCATTTATGTGGAAATTGAAGACTTGTAAGTTTTAGCAAGTAAATAGATTGTTGCAATATTTCACCAACTCACCGAATGGGTAGTGATAGAAAATTGCAATGCCAAAATAAATGACTATGATAAGTTATTTTCCTCTAAGTTTGAGAGGGATATCTCCCTTGTATGATGACATTTTTTAGTTTTAAGTAATTTTAACCAAAAAGTACATAAATAAATAAAAAATAAAAAAGAATATGAAAAGAAAAAGAAATATCCTACACAAATATTAAATAGTAAATTAGATTTTAATCCTATATACACCATGAACATACTAATGTACATTAACTAGTTTGCAACATGACTACACAAAGAAAATATTTTATACTAATGGATAGATTATTCCTCTTGATGACACACTAGTCCTAAAATATTCTTCTACCACCATCTTGATAAGATCACAATGTGCTAAGAGTTTTGAATATCCCTTTCCAACTTCACCATCCATATTTCTTAGATAATTTATCAATAAAAGGTATATTAATATGCCTAGACAGGTGGAGATAGAGAGTCGATGGATAGGGGGGTAGGGAGGGAGAGATGGTGAGAGATAGAGAGGGGGAGATAGAAAGAGATAGAGAGAGGAATGAGAGGGAGATAAAAAGAGAGATAGAGATAGAGATATAGAGTAGGAGAGACTGAGGGAGAGATGGAGGAATGAGAGAGAAAGGTGGAGAGGGAGAGATATCTCAATAGATAGAGGGGGGAAGAGGGAGTGACATAGATAGTGGGAGATATAGAGAGATAGAGATAGAGATATATGGGAAGAGAAAGGAATAGAGGTGGAGATAGAGAGTTGATGGATAGGGGGGATAGGGAGGGACTAGAGAGGTGAGAGATAGAGAGGGGGAGGGAGAGAAAGGGATATAGATAGGTAGAGGAGGAGAGATAGAGAAGAAGGAGAGATAGAGAAGAGGGTTTAGGAGATAGAGAGCAACAGGGAAAGATATATCAATCACCTCCCTATATCTCTATCTATTCATCCTTATCTCTTTATCTCTCTACCTCTCTCTATCTCTTTGTCTCCCTTTCTATTTGTATGTTTCTCATTATCTCCCTCTCTCTATATATTTTCTTCCCTATATTTATCTTTGTCTCCTTAAGTGTGCAATGGGTACATTGAAGAGGTCTTAAAGGATAATTATCATATCTTTAATCAAATGGCGTGCTACCTTGAGCATAACTCCCCAAGGACACATGCCATCCTTGGATTGTTGACATGAAACAACCAATCTAAACTTAGTTTCTCTTTTCCCTCTCTCTATTTTCCTTTGTATCTCTTATATTTCTCTCTCTCATTCTCTATCTTTTTAGTTTCTATATCTCTTTCTATTATCTAATAAGCTACATATATTGTGAGATTTGAGCTTGAAACAAATCTCATGCCTGGAAACCACTATTGTGTCATTGGAAAACAAGTTTCAATTGCCTTTTAATGGTAAACCAGTTGTAGTGTAATGGTAAAATCCTCTAAAATATCAGGTAAAAGCCTATATATACTATTACATAATAATAAATATAATTATATTATACATAACGTAATCTAATATTACTATTATATTAAATATATATTATATTAATTATATTTTGCATTGGGAGAACACTGAGGAAAATATAGAATATATACTTTCATGAAGAAAGAACATGAATGTCTATTATTCATCTACAAGAATGAGATACAAAATATAAATCTAATATAGCTAATATATATTTAACTAATACATACTTAACTATATTGTAGAATATTAAAACCTAGCTAAATGGCGCCATAAATTTCAATTTAATTAACATACTCTAAAACCTAACGAAACCAGGTTGTAGCTCGTCAAATTGGAGAAGTGAAAGATCAATACCAGCATCAAGGAAGAGTTTGGAGGAGTGAAAACAAGGTCAATACCAGCGTTGAGGAAGAGTTTGCAGTTAAAACAAGGTTAATACCAACACCGACGAAGAGCGGAGAAGTGAAAACAAGGTCAATACCAGCGCTAAGGAAGAGTTTGGAGGAGTGAAAACAAGATCAATACCAGTGCCGAGGACGAGGTTGAGGGAACTCAAGGAAAATCAATGACCAAGGGACAATGAGTATTGTAAGTTTGGCACCCCCATTCTCTTTAACCTGCAATTTTCATGCCTAGTTTCCAAAGATCTTCTTGTACATTGGCACCCCCAAAGGTCTAGGATTTCATCACACATAGCCTTCATCGCATGATTCTGAAGCAATTGTAGACTTATTCCAAGTATATGCTAGGCGAAGCTAGATCTAATGAATGGAAATAGAGGCATACAATTCTTCTTTAATACCTCCACCACAAACATATGCAAGGAAAGGTCTCCTCCCTTCTTGGTAGTGATAACCTCCTCCACACACAACCCTTAAAAATTATGAATAGAGGAATATAATCTTTGAAGAACTCAAAGTTGATTCTCTCCTACCTGATGCAATTAGTCATTTTATCCTTACAAACATTTATAGTGATTACTAGAGGCACATAGACCAATTCTTCATAATAGAAGAATCTGATCATACTTTTCCAATGATGGCATTATGAGAAAACCTTAGGTTAAATGAATAATTCCTAGCTAATTTCTTTAAATCATGTCCAACCATATAAGAGAAGACCACCGCTATGTGTACTTGTATACCATGGAGAAAGGCTCTTTGGGCTCTTTCATCAATCAAGGTATTGTTAAATTTTAACACCTAAATGTGAGAATGAAGAATCTTTCCTAGGATGGTGGCCATCCCATTATAGCTCTTAGAGTTGTTAGAGATATTTTTGTTTTGAAGTAGAGATTGGACCATCAAATAGTGTCACCATGACTCTACCAATATATCCATCGAATTGACAAACCCTGACTTAACAACCACAAATTCACAAGAAAATTGTCCCTGTCAACCTTAGGGCATCAATTCAATGCCAAGTTTCTTTCTTTAACAGACCCCTAAATGCAATGAACCTCTATCATACCATGTTGCACACCAATCCACCGAGTTATAGTTCCAAGACAATGGGTGGATTGGTGGATGTCATTTCTATTTAGCCCTCAAACCCTTACATAGGAAAAATAGGGCAGTCCATGTATTTGATTGTTTTCTCCCACAAAACAGTGATCTCAGAGCATATCAAGCTTGTACAAACACATATATTTATTTACACCAATTATCTTAGAGCATTTCAAGCTTGTATGGATCCATACAACACAAAAGAACTTTAGAAAAATAGTAAAAACATAGAAAATTGCTTCAAGAACGTGGTATTTGATATGAAATTTTGGTATCAACAATTGCAATGGGATGGGAATACAATATAATAGAAGTGGGATAAGAAATGCATCATTTGAAGCATCAAACCAATATGCAAAGATGAAATAAAGTGCTAACCCTTTAAACTGAAAAAGTTTCTTT
This sequence comes from Sequoia sempervirens, assembly GCA_007258455.2. Taxonomy (NCBI): domain Eukaryota; kingdom Viridiplantae; phylum Streptophyta; class Pinopsida; order Cupressales; family Cupressaceae; genus Sequoia; species Sequoia sempervirens. The sequence goes on along the minus strand of VDFB02088549.1, from coordinate 25,725 downwards.
TAACTTTAAGTTTGTTGGGTAGCCAATTATTTTAAGTTATCAAATCCTACCATCATACATAATGAAAATGTTGTTGTTTCAAATGACTATGAGCACTAACCTTCACTATTTTAAGATGTTGAAACCTTGTCATAGAGAACTAGAACATTGATGCAACCACTCATCCTACCTTAAAACATACCAAAAGTCTCATAGAAATTAGACATAGGAATATTTAAGATGACTTAAACAATTTTTATTGCCAAAGCATAAACTTATGATGACTTAACCAGGACTAGTACACACTCCCTCCTTGTTAACCACTTAGACATATGGAAATTAAATGTAAATTTGCTACTATTTTTAGTCATGTAGGTGTCCAATAAACCACTTGGTGGTGTTTCCCTTCAAGTTTATTTACTTGAATGAAGAGAAAAAGTCCCTTTATTACAATTATAGAATACATTTGAGGCCTTGGTTGTGTAACTAGTGGACCATAGCCACATTTAACACTTGTTACAAAGTTTGGGAGTTAAAAATTTAAGTAGATTTGATTTGTGATGGACACATTTGGACAATAGTAACAATAACTTGCAATCTATCAGGACTTGATTACCTTATAACATGTCAAATTCTAGCAATGAAATGATAGATTTATCATAATGTCACCTTGGGATCACATCACCATGAAAGAACTTCATACAACATCCTTATGAGTGCAGGTACCACCAAATAGGTATTTTCTAGATCTATCTTCCTCGAGTGAGGGATATTTAGGAAGAGAAGAGGAAGGCGAGACATGTAGTAGGTCTAAAAGAGTGAGATCAACTAAAGGTCAAAAGATTAGAAGAAAATTTTGTAAACACATGGAATTTTTTCTTGCTAAAGGGGGGTCATGTTCTTATGACGATGAGAGCATAGGCGACATCGAGGTTCCCTTGAGGTAAAAACATCTACGGAAACAATGGGTACCCAAGGAACTTCCTCCAATAAACATTGATTTTTGTGTCAACGAGAGGATATATCGCATAACACCATCGTCATTACATGGTTTGGGCTTATTTTACATGGACGACATACAGGTTTGTTACAATAAAGTTACTGAATTGATGGAGTATGTCGTACCCTGTTACAGTTACAAATATTGGATGCAGTTGGTTTGATATACACGAAGTATGCGTAGCTATGCACTGTCAGCAAATTATATACAGCTAAAAGATAAGGATCAAAATAAAGGAGTGGCTGTGTACATTGACGAAAGGCCAAAAGCATTAGGGAATATTGTAAGGTTTATAAATATTACATGACCTCGGTCAACAAATAAGCAACCCAATTGCATATTCGAGGCACGCGAGGGAAACCATGTATTCGTATGTGCGATAAAATCAATAACTGCAGGGGAAGAGTTGCTAATTGATTACAATTTGAATCGCTTAGATACAAACATAGTTACTATGGGAGTGGTACGAACTATATACCATTTTACCCAACCTCCAATTAATGACTCCAATATACCATTTTATAATTATGTTTTTTTTTGTAAGTCTATTGGTTTCATTTCAGTAATTTTTTTTATATTTAATTTTTGTCACAGCGGGACATTAATCGTACGAGGAAGGCTCTGACCTAGACCACAGATCACAATGCATCTTCATGCACTTCTACCCAATAGGTTTACCTCATTGTAATTATACAAATTAGATACGAACAAAATGTTTTATTATTATGTTTTTTTCATAAGTTTATTGGGTTAATTTCGATAATGTTTTTAATATTCTTGTTGCAGTCAGTTGATCGGGGAAAGGCACCAGCAGTTCCATAGGGTCGAGGTGCAGTCATTGTTATTGGATGATGACATCGCATATTCAAAAAACCCTCTCGATATGATAAGGAAGACACAAAAAAAATGCAATGAAGAAATCCTTCAATTGTTATTCATAGTGCCTCAAATAGATGAGATAAGAGAGAGGGTTAAAATATTGACTGAGAGAGTACAAAACTTGCAAGTAAGTTGTCATGAAGTCTTTAATTATAACATAAGTTCATTCGTGGTTTTATATTTTGTACTCTATTATATCATGAACTAAAATATGTGTTGTTTTTACAAGAATCTTTTGCATCCTCATGATGTTGTTGTCCATGATCAGGGTACTGCAGGTGCTACTCGAGGAGTAGGGGTTGGTACAAGTGTCGATCCTCATCTTCCTGCGCATACATCACCTCATCTGACCCCATCATCTGGGCCTATATTTTCATTTGAAATGTCAGAAACACATCCCATGTAGGCATCAGGTAGTGCACCCTCTCATAGTGAACACATGCTAGAACATGTGTCGGGACATGTACTTGGGGATGCAGAGGCCACTAGTACTAGTGATGTTTTAGTAGCATTTCCTAGATCTTCCCATATTACTAGTACGAGAACATTGTCGGTCACATTTGTGGTGACCAAGGATTTCGTTCTCATAAAGATAAAGAAGGTACCAGGTACTTTAAAATGTTTTAATTATTATTATATATAATCCAATTGAAATTTACTTATTGATCACTCTTTTTAGATTTTTAGACTAATGATCCCATGATCATTTTGCAGGAAATGATGTTTTTTATAAAAATATAAGTGATATTATATTGGAGCTCTTTGGGCCCACCATACGTACACGGTGGAATTCCCAAAATGAAGATTTAAAAGATGAGCTCATTAATCGTTTAGTTGTGTTGTTCGGTGATAAAACATTCAACCGAACAGAGGTCCTTAAGAAAGTTAGTACCTATCTAAAGTATGTGAGGGACCAATATAAGTCACATTTAGAGAAGAACAAAAATTACGAGCGTCCCCCCATGATTCCAGAGAGGGAGTGGAAGGACCTCGTGTCCGATGCAAGGAAGAAGGCTGAAAAGAAAAAAGGAAACACACCACTGGGCGGAGGAAGGCATGTGATACTATCAACAATGTAATTATATATTGATTACTCTTTCTTTTTACATAATCTAACATATTTCAAACTTTTCATAGGCTACCCAACACATCAAAGGCAACAAAGGAAAGACTAGAAAAACATGGGCAGCACAAACTTGGCTCTGGTGGTTATATGAAATTAGCCGCACGAATTGTAAGTATCAATAAATGAAATATTGCATCCAAATAATAAATTTCAAATTTTTTTGGCTTTATCACACTATAGAAGAAAAATTCATGATTTTATGCAAAAATGCAGGGATCTGAATTCAACAGAGTGCCGACAAAAGAGGACCTGGATATTTCCTTCCAGCAAGGCTACGGAGTCATGGCTAAACGCCTAAGAGTCTTGACTGGGCAAACACAATCTTCCACTGCATCTGACACACAAGTAAATAAACTCAATAAAGTTTATTTAAAATTGAATGCTTGTGCAATCTATTCAATATTAATTTCCACCACCAAGTAATTATGTGCCTATTTGTTTTAAACAGACAAGCAATGATAATACTGCACATGACATTGGAATGCAACCTAGTGAGGGTGGAGCACAACCTGCAGATGAAGGCCATGGTGTGCATCCTGGTACTAGATGTATTCATGTGCTATACAAAACGTAGTATGGATTAATACAATTAAACATATTTAATTGCAATTGGTGTATTAATTAATGTAACCTTTCTTGTTTCAACTTTAGAGTATGTAGAGTGTGATCAACATATTGAGCATGATTAGACTAGAGAAGATCAGGAACATGATGTGGCCCCATCAGGTAAAGAGGACCACTCTAATGTTCTTTTAAACATATTTAATTGTAATTGGTGTATTAATTAATGTAACCTTTCGTGTTTCAACTCTAGATCAGGATTCAGAGGGTGTTCAACATGTTGAGCATGAGGCTATAAGAGAAGATCAGGAACATGATGTGGCCCCATCAGGTAAAGAGAACCACTCTAATGTTCTTTTAATTAATGGAATACTTGTAACAATAGTAATAAAACATATCAATTTAACATTTCTTTGTTATTGCAACAAACCCCCCCTTGCAGAGGTGTCCACATCGTGAGTACACGACCAGGCGTACATTAAGATCACAAGCAGAGGGCATAACAACTGAAGGGGGGACAGATGATTTAGAAAATGATACTCCACTTCAACTTTTTTTAGGTTCAAGAAAGAAACAAAAAAAAAGTGATTGTAATCATATTATGAATGAATGTGAATATGTTAATGAATGAATGTTATATGATAATGAATGAATGTTATATGTTATTAATGGATGAATGAATGATTAATGTTATATGATCAGGTATGGAGAATTGAGAGTGATGTGAGGGGGGGGGAGGGGCCAAATGAGCTTCCACCATCACGTGGTTGGCCCTGTTAAGTAGAGATTATTAAACTATTCTCGAAACAAAGAGAAGATCAATAAGGTAATGAACTTTTGAATATAAGAAATGCATCGTTTGAAGCATCAAACCAATATGCAAAGATGAAAGAAAGTGCTAACTTTTCACTATGGTGGTAGAAAAATGATTCTTTATACCCTGATGCCTTCATTTTCCAAGCCAATTTCTCCTGCTTTACATAGCTCTGCCATGTTTGTGGATGTGATATGACTCCTACACAAAAAACATGTACCAGTTTACAACCTTCAATCCAACTACATCTAAGTATCTTTTTAATTCCTCTATCTTTCATCAATCTGTTTACTATTTGAACCTCGTACAGATGTTTTAGATGAAGAATCCATTATTGTGAAATGTGCCTCTAGTTGAGTAAAGTGAATCCATGCTCTATATCATAATTTGAAGTTGTTTCCATTCCAATGTTCTGAGTTTAGTTTGTTTGTATGGCTTTCTATGAATACCACATTGTGTTGTGTGTGGATTTGGTTTCAAAGCTCTGTTTCTTTTGTTTTTAGTGGTAACATAACTCTAAAATTTGACTTTTGTGCATAACAGGTTAGTGGAAAAATTGACAGCTCTGAAGGGTTTAAAGGCTCGATTGAGATAGATACACAGATATTTGGATCTTGTTGTTGATGGGAGGCTTCCACTTAACCATAAAATTTTGTTCATATGTTTTGTACTGATTTTTAGGAGCTTGAAGAAGAGGGGAAGCACCCACTTGACCTCCCAAACCTTAAGAGGAGAATAAAAGAGGGTAATGCTTTAATTTTGATTGTTGTTGCATTGTTTTCAAGATTACAAGGCATCACTTGTTTCATCTATTTGGACTATGTTTGATAGTGTTCATTAATGATACATATCAATCCTTTCTCTATTAGTTGTTAGAATTTTGTCCAATTTCAAAGGTTTAAGGCAAAAAGGGTCTACTTCGAAGGACTATACTGAGTGGCTTGTTGCAAAATTGTCTATATATTATGGCTACAATGACTATTTGATCCAGACCTTCTTCGAGGTTGAAGCCTGAATTTTTGGAATTTTGTTTTTATTATCTATTCCAGTGCTTTGTTTGATTGCCATTTTAGCACTTTGTTTGCAGCTTAGTGAATTTCAAAATAAAGTTAAATGAGGTGATATTGTGTTGAATGACTATAAATTGTGGTCTCCAAACTTTAGATGTTCCCTGTTGCTGAAGTAGTAGAACTTATTGAAGCAAATGAAGCTCCTTCGCCTTAATTACTTCGAACCAACACTTTAAAGATCAGTAGCTAGAATAACCAATTTATAGTTGAATAAAATACTTATTGCTCACCTGAGTAACCAAGCATCTATTTTTGGATGTTATTTTCCTACACTGATTTTCCTAAAAAAAACATAGGAAGCATGCATGAAAAATATACCAATTTTTCTAAAACAAATGCAGGGACTATTCACAAAAGATATCCTGATGTGCATAAAACAAACATAGGAAGTACCCATGAGAGATGCATTGATAAACACAAAAAACATAACATCACCTTGAGCACCTATAGGTACTGCTATAGCAAAGTGGAACACAAAATCTTACTTCATTCCAACCTCAATGCTCTATGATACAAATATATATTTAGGAGATCATGATAGAGGTAGAGAAATATATGGATAGAAAGAGATAGAGAGAGGACTGAGAGGGATAGAAAGATGTCTTTGTATTGCTGCAATATCTTGTCGAACCTTTCTTGCTATAATGGGGTTGGCATATTTCTGAGCACTATTATTGTGTGTACTTGCTTGTGTAGGTGCATTTGTGGACTATCAGAAGCACAAATTTCTGTGTGTGAGAAATGATCTTGCAACATGGTTTAGTAGAGACCAAAGCTAGTTTGGCTTGTGATGTTAACTCAAGGAGGTTAAGTTTCCACTTGTCATTATGTATTGTCCATTTTTGTGCCTTAAAATGGTAAATTCCATCATGATCATACACTCATGGTTGTCCAATATAAACAAATTATATCTTTTTATGTATAATTTTAGTTATCTCCTTCTCCTGATTTTAAATAAGTAATATTATTTTTCAATAATATTTTAACCAATAGATGTGTCTGGTAGAATTCACAGACTCCTATGTCTACCTTGAAAGAGCTCACTGATGGAGAGCAGAGGCCACAAAAGACTCTCACTGACAGGCAACAAGTATATGATTCTGACCATCTGGCGGAATATCTATCTCTTCTATTTGTATTTCCAGTTATATCACTTTTTTCCTTAGGCATATTATATTATAAAGCTCTGGTGATTTTTTTATTCCCTTACACTACATTTTTTTGTTATTTTGGTTTTAGGAAAATCAAGATGCATTGATCAAGTGTATCACAGAAGATGTTGTCTTTAGTAATGAAAAACCTATAGCTGCATGTATCATCTATAATTCACTTCTCCAATGGCGTTCATTTGAAGTTGAAAGAGCAAGTGTTTTTTATCGTATCATTCAAACGATTGGTTCAACAATTGAGGTATCATTGATTCTGCATTTCCCCAGTTCTGAGTAGTTTACGTGAATTTTTCCTATAGAATATAATGATTTACTCATGTAAATTTCTCAATAATAACTTCATTTTGAGTCAAAAAAGGATGTAATTGGCCCTACAGAATATAATTACCCACGGTCACCTCATTCTACTCCTGAAATCCTTCTAATCAAAGATATTGTGGCAAACAAATCATATCGGCATGAGCTAGTATGGGTCTTCCCGACCTATTATGGGTCACAAGCACTTTTTAGCACATCGATGAGACATCAAAACTGTTGTAGCAATCAAGATTACTAAAGAAGACATATAAGGGAGATTGGCTTATGGTCTCATCGATGAAGAGAATCTATTGGCAAGACAAGTCATCTCGACATGAAAAATATATGTTGGCCCAAACGTTTAAGTCTCACCGATGAAGTTTCATCAACGAGACCATCATTTCTTTCACCGACAGGAGCACTAAGAATATATTAGTGAGACATAGCAGGTCGGGTAAACATTAAGAACTTACACCAATGGTATAAGTCTCGCTGATATACATCCTTGTGCTCTGTCGATGAGACCACAAGTCAGTCCTCACGATAAATCTTAAAAAAAAAAAAAACCACAATGTTTCGTCAAAAATTCGACGAACTAGTCCAACAAAAAAAAAAAGTGATGAGGTTCCTATAGCTTCGACGCAATTTTGATCTCATTCTGATGGTGAGATCATTGAACAAACAACAAATTTTTGTTGGAATATTGGGGAGATTGGCTTATGGTCTCGTCAATGAAGAGAATCTATCGATAAGGCAAGTCATCTCGGCATGAAAAATATATGCTAGCCCGAACGTTTAAGTCTTGGCGATGAAGTTTCATCAGTGAGACCATCATTTCTTTTACCAATAGGAGCACTAGGAATATATCAGCGAGACATAGCAGGTCGGGTAAACATTCAGAACTTACCCCGATGGTATAAGTCTCGCCGATATACTTCCTCGTGCTCTATTGATGAGACCACAAGTCAGTCCTCTTGATGGAGAGATCGTTGAACAAATGACAAATGTTTGTTGGACTTTCCATGAAACTTGGTCGCAATTGCAACAAACTTCTCATGTTGTTTCGACAATTTAGTAGAGGCATGTCACATGTGTTATGGCTATTGTTCGTCGCTAGACCGATGAATACCAGGTCCCTTTTTATGGTGGCAACCAACAAAGTTCAGTCGTGATTTCAACGTTCTACAGCTCGTCAAGAAACCGACGAAAATTCGGCGACAAAAAAATTTCAAGAGATTCGTCAGAATTTCGACAATAGTTTGTCAACAATTCAACAAACTTTCATCGAAAATTGGAGTCAAATATAGTAGTGGAGCAACCTTAGTGCTACATTTTGGTCAGTGAATCCATGCACCAAACACACATCCACCACATCTTGCAGATGGTTGGATGGTGTCTTCGAGCCTTCTCTGTCTAACTTTGGAAAAACTTTTAGTGCAAAAGAAGGGATAGGAGTCCATACATTTGGTGCTACTGGTGTTATATGGAGGCTTTCGGTGTTATATGGAGGCTTTCGACATCCCATGCCACATAATTTCTATTAGCAATCGGCAACATGGCTGGTGGAGGTATCAAAACGTTCACTGGACGGGTTCTAGTTCGTATTGTTACTAGTGGTGGTACTAGCAGGTTAGGGTTATTCGTTGTTTGGGATCTAGTAATAGGTTGATGGCTCATACAACCACTTTGAATTTAGATACATTAAAAAACAAGTCCCACTAGGCGTGCCAGAAAAAGAAACTGTTGATGCCAAAATTTGACAAGTAGCAGCCTTATGGGAAACTCAGTTAATGAGGGACCAATTGCGCTAAACTGAGTGACCTCTGAGTTTTTTAAAGAAGTCAACTCCTATAATTGGGGGGTTTGAAATGGGAAAATGAAGCAGATATAAAAAATAAAGATCTAATTTAAGGCGATGCACCAAGATGTAGGTGTGGGCATGGTAAATCTCCCTTTCGGATGGGATTTAAGGGCCCGTTCAACAATCTGCATGTCCCGGAATAATAGAAATCATAGATGAAAAACCCAAATAATCTATTCAATAACATAAAATAACTCGCATACACATTTACTAAAAAGAAGAGTACAAGACATGGTCTAAATCAACAAACTTATATTGAAATTATAGAAGTTCTGCAAATAAACTACTCAGTATAATAATGACACAGTATAATGTTTTGTCAAATAGCTAAGAAACAAAAAGTTTGAACAACAATGCCACAGTCTATGAGTCTTATACAATAATTAAAAAACAATACAAAAGACCCAGTGTCTTTCCACTATTTCTTTGTGTATGTTCCTAACTCATTTACAAAAAGAAGAAGTAGTATATATAGAAAATAATCCCACTGCTTGAAATCTAGTAACAAAAAAGATTCCTTTAGAACGAGCAATGATGTCTATAGCAATGATTTCCCAAGGCTGTTGCAACATAAATGATTCTGAGACATAGAATGTAGTCACCTTCGAGCTAGATGCATCCCCTGCAAATGATGGCTGTGGTCCTAGCAAATTCTCATGCAAACATGTGTCGCTCACCCACAAAGTCAGTTAGGACATGTGGCTATAGGTTAGGGCTTGTCGTTGATTCTTCTTCCCTCACAATGAAAACCCCTATGGAGAAGACTCGTGGAGAATCTTTGTTCGAACACTGACTGTGGGGTCCACCAAAAAGTGTTCACAGAATGATGCTACGTGGCAAGCGGGCGTAGCTTGGTAGAGAAGCGAAGGGAAGCAGGCATTCAAAGACCCACATTGCTGACACATGGAAGCATGGCGGGGCTCGGTAGAGAAGTGAAGGGAAGTAATCCTTGTGAGGAGCGCACGGTGGACACATGGTGATAGCGGGTGAAGCTCTTTAGAAAGGGGGGCCCAAAGATATTCAAATGTATAGGGCACGAGCTAGACTTAGCAAAATATAATCCACCCAAAGGGAGCTCGAAGGATTTTTTTAAAATCCACAATACTCAATCAATATATCCATGAACATAAAACATGACTCATAAGGTATCTTTGACCAATAACTTCCAACAACTCACATCTCCAATCCTAGTGCCTAGAATGGGGAAAGTGATACATAATTGAGCTTAATTAATTTTTAACCACTCTCATTGTGCTCCACCTTCTTCATGAATGTAATTTTTTTGTAATTCCCATGTTAAATTCCATTAAAATTGCATAGAAAAAAAATATTAGTAAATAATTTTTCCCACACACATAGAGGCGTCCACTTTCATCCTTTGCATTTTCCTTGAAGTAGATACATTATTTATTGTCTACAATTATAACAAGACTTTAGGATTTCCAAGGGAATGGTACCTATACTCTTAACAAAACAAACTAAAAACCACAAAATATGTGGAGATCTCACACTTTAAACAAGCTATACATTATGTTTGGTTCTTGTCGATGATTTAGTGAATATGGTTAGATGGGTGATCCCACAATAGTGGTTTACAATTTTTGGCCAAACTGAACACTGAAATTATTATTTTTAACTAAATCTTCACATTCAGGCACTTATAGCGGCTAAACCATGAGGAATTTGAAAATGATGCAAACTAGAGTCTCATCACATTTTGTCTTTAGATTCTAAAAATATTTTTTTCAAAATTTTTGGAATCAGATTGCACTTCTTTTTCCATCTCCCATGAAAATTGGTTTTTTTTAGAAAACAACATTTTTAAAAAGTGACGCACACCGTATAATGCATAACTTTTTTTCCATGAAGGATAAAATTATAATTCTTTCAAATTTAGATTTGCAACTTTGATATCTAGTGCTTCCACTTGGTTAGATAGATTTTATTGAATATTTTTTCTTTAATCAAGTTTTGAAGTCAAACCAATTATTCAATTCAGACACAGACAACCATATAACGCGTAACTTTTTTTTGTATATATCGAAATTAAATTTTATTTTTTGTTGGATCAAGGACTTCAATATCTGGTGCACTCATATTTTAATTTTTGTTTTGATAATCTGCTATTTTTCTACATGTGCAGAACAAAGACCTTCATTTTCAATGAAAAAATTATGTTTAATAAAACTAAAAAAAACAAATACATAATAAAACCAAAACATATTAAAATTATATTCATTGGATAGCTCGTTCCAAGGACTACCTAATTCTAGTTGGGTTTGTGAGGACTCCTCCATTTTCATCCTCAACTCGAGCTTCGAAGCGTAAAAATTTAGGTTTTTTTTTGTGTTTCAGGGGGAGAATGAGGAATAAGGGGGTTCGTAGGAATCCCTAGGGGTTCGAGCGAACCACCCTTCAATAAGCATTCCTTTTGTTTTTGGGGTGGGAAATGTGGTCCCAGTAATTAATGGGTTCGTTTGAACCCTAGTTCAGGGGAACCCCTTTTGGGTTCGGTTGAACTTGTAGGTTCATTTGAACCCCTAAAACTAATTTTTTTGCCATGGGGTCATTTTTTCTCGGTTTTCCTTCCTCCATCAAATTGTGAACCACTATTGTGGCTTCACCCAGATAGTGTTAATTTGTTATGTAAATTATAGTTAGCTATATTTTTAGTATATTGTTATTGCAATAGATTTTTATTTTTGGAACGTAAAACAAAAATTAAAGGAGTATATGTAGTTATAGGTATGGGAAGGGATAATACAATTCCAATGTGAGACAAGTTTCTATGTGAAAGTTGTTAGAAAACTTAGCTATCGACTAAAAATGAATATTAAATTTTATTTGTATATATATATATAGTGACATTAGAAATGTCATTAAAAGAAACAAAATTATTTTAAAGTCAACAATGTACTTTTATTAAAGCCAAAATTCATTTTCATATTAATTTACCCTAATGGCTCACAATAGAAAATGAATATTATGACATATATAATAGTGTTTATGTCATTCAAGCCATTGATAAAGTTGAAATTTGATTCAATGAATTAAATGCATTAGACATGTAATTTACAGAAAAGATAAATACAAATTTGATTTTTACAATGACTATTTCCAACATGAACCAATAGATGAAAAATATAAATGATATTTTTACAATTACTTAAAATAGAAAATTAATTGTACACTATAAGATTGTTGATGATTTTTTTTAATTCTATATGCTCATTGAGTAAACCAATAAAATAAATTGAATGCAACAATTACATTAATATTCCTATCCTTATAAAGACTAATAACAATCTAAAACAAAGATAAAAAAAAAATGGCATATAAAACCTAAACTTCATCAAACTCATTCTTTTTAAATGTAAACTAGCAATCACACCTTAGTGTGCAATGGGTATGCAGAAGAGGTGTGGAAGGTCAATTAGGGAAAAAGTTGGTTTATTTTTTGCGTATATTTGTGTAGTACATGAGGTGAATTGGTAGGACCTATGAATTAGGAAGATAATGAGGCTCCATTATCAAAAATATCATGTTATGTTTGCAATAGGGAGAGATGGAGAGAGAGTAAGAGATAGGGGTAGAAAGAGGCAGAGATAGAGGGAAAAGAGAAAAAGAAGAGGGGGATAAGGAGATAGAGATAGGGGAAAGAGATAGAGAGGAAGATAGAGATGGAGATGGATATGGAGATGAAGAAGGAGATGGATATGGAGAGGAGAGGGGGAGATAAAGAGAGAGGAGAGAGGGATAGATAGAGATGGAAGAGATAACTATATAGAGGAGAGAGTGAGAGTGATGGATGGGTAGAGAGAGGGAGAAAATTTCTAGATATAGAGGGGAAGAGAGGAAGATAGAGGTAGAGATGAAGATAAAAGGAGAGAGGAAGAGGGAGAGTTAGATAGAGAGATAGGAGGTAGGGGATAGATAAATATATATAGAGAGAGAGAGAGATAAAGAGAAAGAGAGGGAGAGATGGTTAGATATGGAGGAAAAGGGACAGGGAGAGAAGAGGGGAGAGAGAGGAAGAGAGATAAATAGAGGAGGGACAAAGAGAAGAGGAAGAAGAGATAGAGATGAATAGGTAGAGGATGGAGAGAGAGAGATGGAGAGATTTAGGTAGAGAGGGAGATAGAGATGAAAGAGGTGAGAGAGGGATATATAACTTAATATGTAGAGATGAAGATGGAGAGGGAGAGAGGGGGAGATATAAATAGAGGGAAATATAGAGAGATAGAGAGGGATAGGGAAAGAGATAGGGAGAGAGGGAGAGAGATGGATAGATAGATATATGGAGACATGTCTAGAGATATAGGGGGAGAGGAAGATAGAGGTAGATATGAATATAGGAGAGAGGAAAAGGGAGATAAATAGATATGGAGATAAAGATAGGTAGAGGGAAATAAAAAGATAAAGAGAGATAAGGAGATTGAGAGGGAGAGAGAAAGAGATATATAGGAAGAGGGGGTAGAGGGAGAGAGATAAGTAGAGGAGGGAGAGAGAATATGAGGGAGAGAGGGAGATAAATAGGTAGAGGAACAAGAGAGAGATATGTAGAGAAGGAGAGAGGGAGATATAGCTCAATATATAAACATGGAGAGGGAGAGGGAGAGGGAGAGGGAGAGATATAGATAGAGGGTGATATAGAGAGATAAAGAGGGATAGGAATAGAGATAGGGAGATAGAGGTAGACAAATATATGGATATAAAGAGGTAAAGAGAGGAGTGAGATCAATTTGCAGGCCATTTAACAAATGATGTTGTTTGTGCAACAAAGGTCTCAATGGAGAAGTGATAGCTTTAAGATGCAAGGATCCAAACATGACTAAAACACAACCTCTGAATAAGGAATATAAGCAGGCTCCATTAACAACAAGCTCATGTTGTTGAACAGATAGAAAGGGGGTGAGAAGTGATATAGATAGAGGGATATAGAGAGAGATAGAGAGGGATGTGGAGAGAGATAGAGAGATAGGGAGATAGAGGTAGAGATATATGGATAGGAATAAATAGAGAGAGGAGAGAGAGATAAAGAGATATATAGAGCATGAGGGATGGAGTGAATAAAAGAGAGGTAGAGATAAGGATATATAGAAAGTGAGAGTGATAGGGAGATACCGAGAGGGGGAGATAAGGATAGAAAGAGGTGGGGAGATAAATAGAGAGATAAAAATAGGGAGTGATAGTGAGAGAGAGAGAGGGAGAGATAGGGATAGAAATGAGGTGAGAGAGAGAGAGAAATAAAGAGATAGAGGTATAGAGTAGTAGAGATGGAGTAAACAAGAGAGAGAGGTAGATATATGATATATAAAATTTTGGAAAAAACTATTACTTTCACCATAAGTATTTATAGATTATTTGTTTGTACAAGCCTTGACATTATCATTGTCATATTGATTATTATTATTACTACTACTACTATTATATTATTAATTTTATTTTATATTAACATACATATAGTTTTCTTTTTCCTAACCTATCCAAAATCAATTAAACTATGAGATTTTTTAATAAATTAATTTAATTTGATCTATATAGAAATACAATATTTATAAATATAATTATATTGTATTTATTTTGTATTATATAAAATATATAATATATTAATTATATTTTATATTAAATTTGAATATAATAATTATTAATTAGTAATTATAAAAAATGTTATATAGTTTTGTTAAAAAATATAATATATAATAATAATAATAATAAATAATATAATTATTTCTTTATTATATAAAATTTACATTATTTATTACTTATGTTAAAATATAATTAACTATGTAGGGTAAAGGATGGCATACTGTTAAAACCTAAATGTGCTCATTATTAGGATCTTGACCTTGGCTGTAATTTTCATTTTAATAAACATACTCTAAAACCCTCGCCGAAACCATAGCTCGCCAAATTGGAGGAATGAAAGGTCAATACCAGCGAGGACGAGTTTGGAGGAGCGAAAATCGATAGTGACAGGAAAGCAGTAAAAAGCGGCGAAAAACAACGAAAAAAATGGTGGAAAATTATGAACGGTTGAGATTCATTTAACTAACTTGCTAGAGTTGTCAGGGCTTTTCAACCCTTGGGAGACTTTTTTTGCTCGACTCTCTCAAATAAAGAGACGCCTTTGGCATAATAATGTGGCGCTCAAACTTATAAATTTTGCATACAAATTTTAACTCCCAAAACTAACACTCAATGTGAAGTATAAATTTCAAATTTGTTCCATCCCTTACAATATTATAAATTTAATATATCTTTGTTAGTCGATTAAAGACACTAACCAAAAGTCTGAAATTATTAAAATATATAAATTAAATATTTTATCCATTAAAATAATAAAGTCAAATTACCAAATTTTACGGATGGAGACATGGCTTTAGACGATCGTGATTTACACTTTAGTTTTACATATGTAGAGATATCTTCAGCTACATATTATAAAAACAATAAATTTTGAAAAGACAGTATGATGTTATATAGAGTGTTGGTAATATAATAATGCACTGAAGTTATCTCCATTAAGTTTTCCTCATTTTAAAAATTAAACTTGTTGAAAAGGTAATGTATATTAATTTAAAAACGTGATCTTTTTTGAATTAATAATAAAATTAGATTTGGATTTGAAGCAAATCTTTTTATTATTAATCCCTATTTTATAGGCAGGAGATTAATATTTTCGGCCGAATGCTGCCTATTAAAATGGTGCCTCGAAAGTGTGCCTTTAAAAATTTTGTTTCATTATGCTGATGTTTCGGGGATAAATTTATTAAAAGAAATTATTGATTTTTTTGCAATTTTCTCATTGGTTGCTCATATTTTCTTTGTGGTTTTGTCATTTTGTAATTTATTTATTTGATTATTGTAGCAAACTTTGGTATTGGAAATATTTGATGAGTTTTTGGGTATAGTCGTCTCTTCTTTCTGGCAATGGGTGGCGTTTGAAGCAGTACATTTGCATTTACTGTTTGTGAATTTTGATTTCGGCAAAATGTTGCTTGTTAAAATGGTGCATTGTATATTATGCGGGTTAAATATATATATCGCTATGCTGATGTTTTGAAGATTAATTTATTAAAAGCTAATTTTTTTTTTTTTTTGCAATTTTTTGATTGGATGCTAGTATTTTCATCGTGGTTTTATCATTTTGTAATTTATTTAATTTAATTATTGTAACGAGCTTAGCTATTGGAAATATTTCATGAGTTTTTTTGGTGTAGTTGTGTCTTCGCACCTACTTTTCTCGCGACCCGTGGCATTTGAAGCAGTACATTTGCATTTATTATTGTGAATTTTTTGTTTCAGCGGAATGTTGTCTATTAAAACAGTGCATGGGAAATCGTGATGGTGAAATATATATATTGGTATGCTAATGTTTTGGGGATTAATTTATTAATAGAAAATTATTGATTTTTTTTTGCAATTTTCTCATTGACTGTTGGTATTTTCGTCGTGGTTTTGTCATTTTGTAATTATTTAATTATTATAATGAACTTTGCTATTGGAAATATTTCATGAATTTCTTGGTATAGTCGTGTCTTGGCACTGACTATTTCTGGCGGCACATGGCATTTTAGGCAGTACATTTGCATTTACTATTTGCGAATTTTCATTTATTGTGAGTAGATTGAAGTGTAGGCATCATTAGTGGCTTATGGTGTGAAGTTTTAAGTCTATCGAGCAAAGTATTATTTGCATTGTTTGTTCATTTGCTCAGGTTGTTTGATGAGGCTGAAATTTGCGTCTGTTGAGAGGATTTACATCTACCATGTTGGAGATGACAGAGGTGGCGTTTGTAAGTTCCTATTTCTTTTACACTTTCATTTTCCATTTGCTGGGATTTTTGGATGAGGGTGAAATCGATGCCTTCTAAAAGGGTTTATGTGTAGCATTTTGGAATTGAAAATGAGGCGCTTGTAAGTTCTTATATCTTTTATAGTGTCGTTTTGTAGCTTTTTGCATGTATGCATTTTATGGGTTAATGTGTATTGTTCACTATTTTTGAGTGCATATATGGGTTAATTTTTGTTGTTGAGTCAAAGACTTGACACCATAATTCATTAGTGTTGACTTTTGTGTTGGTCATGATTAAGAATGGAACTAATATTTTCTCTAGACGCATGCATGAGAAGTGCACTTGAATTTATTAAATGAAAATGAAAATCAAATCTAAGTGGAAAATGTTTGGGTGTATTTTTATTTTATGGGTTAATGTCTATTGTTTGTTGTTGTGTGCATTTTATGTGTTAAGGTCTATTCTTCGCTATCCTTGACTGGTTTTATGGATTAGTGTTTGTTATTGAGTTAAAGACCTAACATCGTAATTCATTAATGTTGATTTGTCTATTGGTCATGGTTAAGAATGGAAGGAATAATTTATTCGCATGCATGCATGTCAATTGCACTTGAATCTATTGGATGAAATTGAGAATTAAGTCTATTGAGCAAAGTATTATTTGCGTTGTTTGTTCATTTGCTCAGGTTGTTTGTGTTTGTTTGTGTTGTTTACTCGTTTGGTTGGATTGTTTGAAGAGAGTGAAATTTGTGTGTGTTGAGAGAGTTTATGTGTATCGTGTTGGAAGCAAGAAACGAGGCATTTGTAAGTTCGTATATGTTTTAGAGTGTCATTTTATAGTTTTTAACATCTTTGCATTTTGTGGGTTAATGTCTATTGTTTGTTCTCTGTATTTTATGGGTTAATGTCTGCTCTTCCCTATTTTTGACTAGCTTTATGGTTTGGTCTCTGTTGTTGAGATAAAGACTTAACATTATAGTTCATTGGTGTTGACTTAAAGAGAGAACTAAATTAATCAAATTGATAGTTGCACTTGTCCATTTAACTCAACTCAAATTAAGACAATATACTGGAAGCGAATTTGTTTTAACCTATCAATAAAAATTCTATACATAGAATTTAGATTCTATATCTGAAAAGAAATTTTAGTTTATCCAACTAAATCTTATGTGCCTTGTATGTTGCACTTCTTCATTTCTATTCCTTTTTTTATCTACCATATATCGCTACCTATGTGACATCCTTAATGTCATTTATTTCCTTAATTCTATCACGTGACTTTCTACATTTTATTTGTAACCTTTCTTTGCCTTTAGCATGATCAATATGCAAACATTTGTCTCTTCTCTTGGTTGACTATCTCTTTAATGGCATCTTCCTTCTACTCTTTGTAAAATGATTGATTTTATTTGCAACCCAATCGCCATAGATAGTGTGCACTGGTTTTTTTTATTCTTTCAATTTCCCGCTAGTTCAGAAGCATGTAATTTTACCTCTTTTCACCTCTTTTTTGTAGTCTCCTCTCTCCATGGTAAAATTTGTATTTGAAGGAAGATTGGAAATTTTGTTTGTTGCGTCCAATTCTTTGTCTTCATTAAATTTTTCTTAGGGAATTTTGTGTGCAGATTATCTTTTTCCATCTATTGTTTCAAATTTTTAAATGGTTCAATATGGGTGTTGGTAGCAATAGAATATGAATGGTCTCTCTTTTCCAATTGAAATGACTCCCCTTGCTACCGGAAAATGAAAAAACATAGGCTTTTCAAAATACACAATAATTGAATAATCATATTTTCCAACTGAGTTGAGACCCAATATAATGCAGTGGATAAAAATGAGTGAAATCTATTATTTAATTTGTCAATGAAAATAGTTATCAAGTTGGTCCCACGTATTTTGTCTTGGAAAGATATTGACTATAATTAGAAAATATGAATCATGCATCCAGCTGCCCCATTCATGGTTTTTTTATTTTGGTTTGATTCTATAACTCTCAAATGAACTGATAAATTCTTTTGGTCACCCATTCCATCATTGAGCTTTCCTGTTGTATCTCTTCATTTTTTTTTGATACGCAAGATTAGATTTATATTATAATAGAAATGAAAGTTTCAACTACATAAAACTGCCATCGTAGGAAAATATACTAGTATCAACCATCAGGCAATAATTGCCAAAAAACCATTACTAACCAGAAGCTTCTACCAACCAGCCCAACCAAAAACCTACATTCATACTAACACCAAAATGACCAACATGCCATCGCCATAACTAGAGCAAAGACTAGGTAATTAAAGCGAAGAACCCTAACCTATGATGCCAAAACCCGACCAAACTAGACTTACATGAAATGATTCATTTCTGCAAATTCTTGAAAGTCTTTCTTCCACTCCATACCTCTAGCTGCCAACAACCCAAAGAACTTCTTTAAGAACTCCACTGCCACCGCTGCAACCATCCTATGCTTCATGAGACCAGGCCCGCTCAAATCAAGAAGAAACAGGTACAATTTTATGGCCTTGTTCGAGTCTAACAGGTGCTCCAAGTCGCAAGGACATGGGACACCTCTCCCAACCACCACTGCCCACAGAACAACATCGACCCCTTCTATCAAACCCTCCCTAAACATCTTTTCAAGCAATAATTTTGCCTCGGCTTTATCAACTTGGATATCCATGAGAGAAGCCAAAAACTGAGACAAAATGTGCAGATTATCTCTACCATACTCCTTGTTCATCAAATGCCCAACACCCAAGATCATTTTAGTCACCACTACCACCAAAGGGTCATTATTTAGAAGAATATGTTTTAGACGTTGGTCCGTTATTTCTCTGAATGAAGCTTGTCAAGCCGATGGCTGCAAAGAAATTGGGGTGTCTACCCCAAATTTCACCACCCCATCCACCGACACCTCTATCACGAACCTTGAGCTCTTGGCCATCGATACCCAAGCGCAGAGCTCACTTCACCCAGAAGGAGAAGGGTAGAAGCACAAAGTTGTGTCATACTTTATAAAGGAAATGACCAACATTGATCCAACTTTTAAACTTGAATCACTAAAAAGTGGCATATATGTTTTGAATTTTGAAATGATGTAAACTAGTAAAATATGTATTTCTTAGTATATTTTATGTTTGTATTTTAAAAAAAAAATATAATATATATTTTAAACTAGTTTTTAATAAATTAACACTATAATTTAGTTGTTGATAAAATGCTGAAAAATGAAGTTGAATGAGACATCAAACTTTTTATAGTAAATTTTTTTTTTTCTTTCAATTTTTTGTGTATTTATAACTTGAAACTTTAGTGGATGGATTTTCTTTTTTTCTAATTTTGATAAATATATATTTTTAAATAAATATTAAAATGTGTGTGAATCAAAAAATAGGTGTTTCCATTGGACACCAACTTTCATATTAAATATTTATCTAAAATGGAAAACAAATATATACTATCTTGAAATAGATTCTTTTATCTAGTTCATCATAATTTTGTTTAATAAGTTTTAGTATTTTTCCTTGGCATGGCAATCAACCTAATATTTTGTGTTGACAACCTACTTTTAGTAAAAATAAAAAATAAAATATAAATAATAGTTAAACTATTAAAATAAATATATTTTTGAAAACTACACTTATGGATCTACAAAAACATATTTTTATATTTTTAAAAAAATGTTATTTACATTAGTAGGAGTTATTGAAACTTCAAATTTTTCAAATAATTTTATTTTTTTGGTAAATTGGACTCAAAGTGGTGCTCCATATATTTTTAGCCAACAATTTTAGTTGAAAAAGTTGTGGAAGTATCTAACTTAGCTAGAATGAATCTTAATAGACCATATGTTTGACCAAAATTGATTTTTAATTAGAAATACTCAATTTCAATTGTGCTGATAAGTTGGCTGAAAGTGTGACACAACTTTGTGCTTTTACCCAGAAAGCACACCATCCACAGCCAAAGACATAAAAATGAAATGAAAAACACACCTTCCATAGCCTAAAATCCAACCTAACTTGGATTAATTCCAAGTACAAATCGGCTGGCACCTCCCCAAATAAGGAACCTCCAAACGTGTCAAAGCCAGCCTAAAGGATTGGCACCATAAGGCAATTGCACTCTAGTTGTCATTTGGACAAACAAACTCACCTTGCCATCATTGCAGATGTTAAGGACATGACATCTCCAACCACCATCAACTCTAGGTATATCGCCCACCTCAGCCAATAGACCCTGCTTTGCCAGACAACGTGGCAATAATGCCACGTCCCCTCCTCCTTGATGGAGGGGTGCCTGCCCTACCACCCATTGTTGTATCTCTTCATTTTTAAGATGGTGTTGCATCAATCAATATCCATGATTTACCATCAATGTTGACATCAATGCCACACCATTTTTAGTTTGCATTTGATAGTTCAACTTCAAGCACCTTGCTCTCAAGAATACAAGCTACTTTTCCAATAAATTTGTCTATTAAATGAACGTGAAAATTAAATCTACATAAGTGCAAAATGTCATGGTATGAAATCATTTCATCAAATTCATGATGTGGATTATTTGCGTTGTTTATTTATTTTCTCCCATTGTTTATTAATTTACGTTGTTTACAATCTCATTTTATAGTTTTTAATACCTTGGCATTTTATGGGTTAATGTCTATTGTTTGTTGTTCTCTGCATTCTAAATGCTTTTATGGGTTAGTTTCTATTTTTGAGTTAAAGACTTGACACCATGATTTATTGACGTTGACTTTTGTGTTGGTCATGATTAAGAATGGAACTAATTTTTTCTACACACACAAGCATGGCAACTACATTTCAATCTATTAAATGGAAATGAGAATTAGGCCTAAATAGGTGCAAAATGTCTTGGTATAAAATCAGTTTGTCGATTGCTAATGTTTTGTTCCTATTGGAAATATTGCATGGGTTTTTAATGTTCTTTGAAATACTAAGTGTTTTTATCGACACGTGCGTTTCTATTGAAGGCATTTAGCATTTGTTAATGCTTAATTTTTATTGATTGATAGGTTTTGGTGTCCATTTTTAAGGTTGTCAAGAGGCACATATTTGACCCTCATCAATCGATTTGTCAAAAAGGACACATTTGGAAGTTCCTATATCTTTTACAATGTCATTTCATATTATTTTTATGTCCCTCTAATGGGTTAATCTCTGTTGTTTCTACAGACAAAGATTTGATCCTCATCAAAGAATATGTTAAAGAAGAACGTGTTTAAAAGTTCCTATATGCTTTACACTGTCATTTCATATTTTTTATGTCCCTCTAATGGATTAATCTTTGTTGATCCTTATCATTGAATGCTTTAATAGGTTCACGTTTGTCGTTCAGTAAAAGACTTATGGCATTTGACGTTGTTTGCAATGTGTTTAGTCTACGCAAAGTGATAACATTTCACACCATGGTTTTTTAATACCTCAGTGTATGTCATCTATTTGCAAAATAAAAATGGTCAACGTTGATAAATGTGCACTTGTCAAGGCTTGTGAGGATATGTTCATCACTTCTTCTTCCTTCATCCGTCCACATTACTAACTATTCCTTACTTGTCACTAAACTTTTCTTCTAGCAAATTTTTGTTTGATTCATTCTATTGTAATCAATTAATCTTGTCCATATTCGATATTGATCGAATTACTTGTTTTTCCATTCTCACTAATATTGTCTTGGAGCTAATATTTCTTTTATGTAGATGCATTAGATCATCTTGTTGATAAATTTGTGTCAATTTTTCACCGAATTTCTTGAGGGCGCATCATAATCCTGTTTCTGCAGGGGCAAGATTTGATTAAATTTTTTCTTAATTTTTGTTTGAGACAATTTCCTCTTTACTTAACTTTTTTATTTTCTATTTTCTTTTTCGGTTAACTCTTGAATTTATTTATTTCCTTTTTCACTTGACTGACCCTTTCTTTCACTTGATTGTCTCTTTGTTTCAGTTAAGTCTTCTACTTTCTACTGTTCTCTTCACTGATCTTTTACATATTTCTATTTTCTCATTCACTTTTATTTTCCATCTTTCTTACATTTTCCATTTTTCGAATGAGCAAATTTCCTTTGCACGTTATCTCACTCAATCTCATTTTTCAATCTTCTATTCAATCTCATCAAACTGTCTTGCGAACTTTGTCTCTTAAGTATAAGTGCAAAACTTGGTGTACATTCTATGGTTGTTGGGAGGGTTTAGAACTATCCTTTTGGTATGCATGTTGTAACAAATGTGTTTGCATTATTGGTACTTGCCTTATAGGTGGGAGACTAATGTTTTCGGCTGAATGTTTCCTATTAAATTGGTGTCTCAGGAAGTGTGCCGCTAAATTTTTTGTATCGCTATGCTGATGTTTCGGGGATAAATTTATTAAAAGTAAATTATTGTTTTTTTTGCAATTTTCTCATTGGTTGCTCGTATTTTCTTCGTGGTTTTGTCATTTTGTAATTTATTTGTTTGATTATTGTAGTGAACTTTGGTATTGGAAATATTTGATGAGTTATTGGGTATAGTCGTGTCTTCGCAGTCACTATTTCTGGAAACTTGTGGCGTTTGCATGGTGCAGATACATAAAAACATGCATGGTAAATCAGATATATCTTGAACAAATAGACATGTTTCAATGTCTATTACTATTTCATGAATAGATAATTAATTTGGATTGGAAAAATACAAAACCATGACCAAAATATAAACAGCCAATGAGGAAATTGCAAAAACGCATATATAAAAAGTATACATATATATAAGTATATATATTAGTATATGTGCATATATACATGTGTATATGCATATATATGTATTTATCTATTCATATATATGTATATGTATGTATATTTATCTATATGTACATATAAATATGTGTATATATGTATAAATGTCTTTTCTACATTTTGTATTTATCTAGATTTGATTTTCATTTATTATGAATAGATTCAAGTGTAGTTGCCATCAATGGATTAGGGTGTTGGGTTTTGAGCCTGTCAAGAAAAGGATTATTTATGTTGTTTGGTATATAGACATATGTATATATATATATGTGTATATGTATAAACATATGAGCATATATACATATATACATACATACATACATACATACATACATACATATATATGTATGTATATATATTTATATATAGATATGTATATATATATATATATATGTATGTATGTATGTGTGCATATGTATTAATATATATGTATATGTATATGTATGTATGTCTGTATGTATGTATGTATGTATGTATGTATGTATGTATGTTACTATTTGCTAATTTTCATTTATTATGAGTAGAATGAAGTGCAGCCATCGTTAATGGTTTATGGTGTGAAATTTTAAGCTTTTTGGATTGTTCATTTTCTCAGATTGTTTTATGAGGGTGAAATCCCTATCTGTTGAGAGTGTTTGTATCTATTGTGTTGGGAGTGACAAAAGAGGCGCTTGTAAGTTGCTATATCTTTTACACTGTGATTTCACATTTTTTTACATTTCTACAATGATTTGATCTTTGGTGTTCCTTATTGATGAGAGTTTTTATCAGTTGAACCCTATTTTTTCACTTTCCTTATTCACTTTTAAAGTTGCAGTGATGGTTTGATGTAGCGTGGATGTTTTGATGCTAGAAGTCTTGCAATGAAGGTTACACTATTTTTTTGCAATTTGTATTTTTTGAATACAAATTAATTATGTGTACATGAAACAGTGGTAGACATTGAAAGATCTTTATCTATTCGCACTATATTTGATCTACCATTGATGTTTGAATCCATGTATGTCATGCATATTTTGTAGAGATAAGACTTCTATCTAATATGTCTATTTGGAACTATTAAAATAAAGTTTATGTTTTTTTTTTCCCTATAATTTTGTCACTGGCTATTGTTGTTTTGTTTGCTAGTGTTGTATTTTCACAATTGCAATTTATTGTTGGGAGCAATGGAAGAAAAAAAATCATCATTTTGTAATGATTTCTTGATTTGTCGTTGCTACAAATGTTTCAATGGACATGTATGATCACATTTTGCATTTATTTTGACCTAATTTTTACTTATAGTAAATAGATTCAAGTGTAGTTACCAATAATGGATTATGGTGTTAATTTTTATGGTCGACAAGAAAAAAGGATCTTGTGCATATATATATGTATGTGTATATATATAACTATGTATACATACATATATGTATGTATTTATATGGATGTATATATATGTGTGTGTGTATACAGATACATATACATATGTGTATATAAGTATAATTATGTATACATACATAAATATTTGTATATGTACATATATATATATATATGTCTATGTGCATATATATATGTGTGTGTGTGTGTGTGTGTGTGTGTGTGTTTATATATATATACATGTAGATATTTTTGTGTTTTACATTTTGCATTTATTAAGATATGATTTTCATTTATTGTCAATAGATTCAAGTGCAGTTGCCATTAATGGATTATAGTGTTGAGCTTTGAGCCTATCAAGCAAAAGATTATTTGTGTTACATATCTATATATGCATATAACATTTACATAAGTATGCATATGTATGTATGTATATATGTATACATATGTATGTATTTATGTATGTATGTATGTATGTCTGTATGTATGTATGTGTATCTATATATATATATATCTATGTGTATGTACATGTATGCATATATGTGTACATATGTATATATATGTGTGTGTGTGTGTGTATGTGTATATATGGGCAAAGGAATCAACCTATTATTTATGCATATGTGCATGAAACAAATACTAAATAGTGTTGGTTGTCGAAACAAAAAAAAAACTATCTAGCAATGAGTTTGAAAAGTTGTAAGATAGAATTGCTACAGAATGTATGTTGTCTATAACGACATGTTAGATTTATGCGTAATGTTCACTCTTTTATTTAGAAACATGGCACGTTGTGTTTTCCATCACGGCAGAATCTATGCCAAGTGTTCATTGTTTAGCATCTTGCCTATGCTATAGAAATCAATATAATCAAGCATAATAGTGTGGAGAGGTATGTTCTAAACTAGATTATTATGCATTTGTGAATACTATGGCATGATGATGTGTAAGAGAGAGAACAAAATATTTATTACACAATGATTGTTCTAATTAGCTTTTAATAATTGCACTCCATAATTAAGTATCTAG